>PVLA01007109.1:0-111137 GCA_004027455.1 Hydrochoerus hydrochaeris | reverse complement strand
GACTTAGCTAACTTTGATAGATAACAAAAAACTGATTGTATTTAATATAGATCTCATCTTAACTTGATCTTGAACCACTTGTGGAAAAGTATAACTTCAAAAGGTATAATGCAATGCCATAGTAAAATGTTGGCTATAAAAAATACTCAAATCAGGCTGGGGATTTAGTTCAGTGGCATAAGCACTTGCCTGGCAAGTGTGAGGTCATGAGTTCAATCCCTGGTAGTGCAAAACCAAAATAAAACCAAAAAGTGCTCAAATAACTAACACCTGACAATTGCTGGCTACACTGGTAACTGATTATTGTTATAGGTTGATTGATGCTACAGGATTTACATTGAAAGAGTTCTAACACAGCTTCTCCAAGCTTCAACTGACCACCCATCCCATGTAACAACTAAATAAAAAGGAGGAATATGTTGAGAGCCATTGAAATTAGAAATTGAGCACACGTGCAGGGCTGCTGCATGACCAGGGCAAGATAACACATGAGGACACCTGACTGCAACTCCAATTAACTAAATAAAGACTGTAGCCACAGGCATTTCACCCCTGTAGTGAAATGCAACATGGAGATTTTCTCCTAAGATACTTCTTTTTGATAATATAATTTTTTAATATAATTTGTTACTTGAAAACACAGAGGAAATGGACAGATTTCTAGACACATATGAACTACCAAAGTTCAACCAAGAAGATATAGCAATTTTTAATAACCCAATGTCAGCCATTGAAGTTGAAAATGTAATTAAAAACTTACCAACAAAGAAAAGCCCAGGGCCTGATAAATTCACAGCTGTATTCTACAACAAATTTAGAGATTTGATGCTAATATTCCTTAAACTCTTCACTGAAATTGAGAAGAAAGCAATCCTCCATAAATCATTCCTGGAGTCAAGTATTACTCTCCTACCAAAACCAGAGAAAGATCCAACCAAAAAAAGAGAACTATGGGCCAATCTCACTAATGAACATTGATGCAAAGATTCACAATAAAATACTGGCAAGTAGAATGGAGCAAATCATCAAGAAGATTCTACATCATGAACAAGTGGGGTTCATTCCAGGAATACATAGATGGTTTAACATATGCAAATCAATAAATGTGATACACCACACCAACAGAGCCAAAAGCAAAAACCATATGGTCATCTCAATAGATGCAGAAAAAGCTTCTGTTAAAGTCAATACATGTTCAACTCTTAAGAAACTTGGAATACACGATGTCTGCCTCAACCTTATAAAGATCGTCTATGACAAACCAACAGCCAACATTATACTAAACAGACAAAAACTGAAAGCTTTCACTTTGAAATCAGGAACAAGACAAGGATGTTCACTATCATCACTCCTTTTCAATAGATTTCTGGAAACACTAGCCAGGGTAATCAGACAAGTGAGAGAAATAAAAGGAATAAAGATAGGAAAGGAAGAAGTTAAATTATCACTATTTGCAGATGACATGATACTCTATATAGAAGACCCAAAAAACACCATTAAAAGACTACTAGAGGTAATTTAGTGTACCTGGATACAAAAGTCAATGCTCAAAAATCAATAGCATTCCTGTACACAAACAAAAAACTCACTGAAAGAGAAATTATGGAAATATTATGCTTCCCAATAGCCTTTAAAAATGAAATACTTAGGAATCAACTAAAAATGTAAAAGACCTATAAGTTGAAAAGTATACTACAATGAAAAAGGAGATTGAATAAGATATTAGAAAATGGAAGGATATTCCTTGCTGTTGGCTAGGAAGAACCAACATTGTAAAAGTGGCCATACTCCCCAAACTGTTATACACATTTAATGGAATCCCAATCAAAATACCATTGACATACCTCACAGATCTAGAGAAAACACTAGTAAAATTCATTTGGAAACAGAAGAAACCTAGAATAGCAAAGGCAATTCTGGCAACAAAGGCAGGAAGAAGGCATCTTAATTGCTGACTTCAATCTATACTACAAAGCCACAGAGACTGGTATCAGCCTGGTAATGGCAAAGAAATAGACCTGAGGATCAATGGAACAGCCTGGTAATGGCAAAGAAATAGACCTGAGGATCAATGGAAGAGATTAGAAGATGCAAGCACAACTGCAAAGACACTCAGCCACCTGATATTTGACAAAGGGGCTAAATATATCCACTGGAAGAAGGATAGCCTCTTTAATAAATGGTGTTGGAAAAATTGGCTCTCCACATGCCGAATACTTAAACTAGATCCATGTCTATCACCATGCACAAAGCTAAAGTCTAAGTGGATCAAAGACCTAAATATTAAAACAGAAACACTAAATCTACTGGAAGACAAGTAGGTAGAAGTCTTAGAGACATAGTGGTAGGCAGAGAATCCATGAACAAAATGCAAACTGCACAGGAAACACTTCAAAGAATCAACATATTATTGAAAAGCTTCATCTCTCATATTACTGAAAAGTTTCTTCACTTTAAAGGAAATCACCAACAGAGTGAAAAGAAAACCCACAGAGTGGGAAAGAATTTTAGCCAGTAACCCCTCAGACAAAGGACTTATGTCCAGAATGTATAAAGAATTGAAAAACATCAAGCTCCTCAAATTCAAAGACCCTCTCCAAAAATGGGCATTTGAAATGAACACACAGTTCTCAGAGAAAGTTATAGAAATGGCAAATAAATACATGAAGAAATGTTTGCCATCATGAAAGAATAGCTGCCATCAAGAAATCAACTGATAACAAATGTTGGCGAGGCTGAGGGGAAAAAGAAACACTGCTCCACTCTGTTGGTGGGAGTGTAGACTGGGGTAACAACTATGGAAATCCATATGGAGAATTTTCAGAAGCCTAGGATTGGAAGTTCCATTCAATCCAGATATTCCTTTCCTGGGTATTTTCCCAAAAGAACTGAAAAAGTCATATCGCAGTGATATATGTGCACCCATGTTCATAGCAGCACAATTTGTAATAGCTAAATCTCAGAAACAACCAAGATGCCCATCACCTGCAGAGTGGATGAAAGAGATGTTGTATTTTTATTCAATGGAATATTACTCAGCTATAGTAAAGGATGACCTCGTGTCCTTCGTAGGTAAATGGGAAAAACTTGAGACTATCCTCATTAGTAAAATAAATAAGAATCATATTTATAAATATCACATTGTGTCTCTAGTGTAAAAAGTGATAAGAACTATAAGAGTAATAAAACCCAAAATGTGTAATTGCTATTGTAAAAAAGGAAAAGAAAGGGCTCTAAGGGATATCAACTGCACGTATGTTTGAGTGTGTAAAATAGATGACCATATTACTGCATCTTTGTTGGATCTTTGAACAGAACTGTTTGCAGTCTCACTGTTTGGATGTCTACTGTGTATCTGTAAATTTTGTAACCTGAACAACTACATCCAAGATGACAATATATAATTTATCAACTAGTTATTTTTTATGTTTTTTTTCTTTTTTCTTTTAGAATTCCGTATTGTTGCTAACCTTTTTCTTTTGCTTTTTTCTCTTTAAATAAATTTTTTTAAAAATTCATAATTGCTATTGTAAAAAAGGAAATAGTGCTATAAAAGATATAACTGCATGAATATTTAAGTTCTTGTTGAATTGTTGAACAGATCTGTTTGCAGTCTCACTGCTTGAATGTCTACTTTGTATGCTCTAATTTTGTAACTTGAACAACTATTTCTAAAAGAACAACATGTAATTTATTAACTAGAGATCTCTTACTGTTTATCCTTTTTTTGAAATTCTGTAATACTTCTACCTTTTTCTGTTTTTTCTCTTTAAATAAAAAAATTTAAAGAAAACAACTAAATATTTTTGATAAGCTATGAATAACCATCATAATGATTATCAGAGCACACCAAATTCCATTTGAGGAGGTCAGGAGTTCATGATGAAAATTTGAGTGGTGTGCTTGTGGCCACACATGAACTGCTAGATGATCTGTAATGCTATGGTGAGCTCTTGTAACTTTTTTCAGTCTTGTTGATCACACCTTGGTTGGTGTTTATTTGCCTGGACTGAATCAAAATAAGAGAATCCAGTTCATGTTGTTTAAACTGCAAATATTAGAATCTGAAGATCTGGTGGAGTTGAGGCAAGACTATTAAGGAAATGAACCTATATGAATAATATAAACTACCTAATGGTATACCTTATACAAATCCCTCAGTTCTTTTTTTAAGAAAATTTTTCCCACTCAACATTTACATTATTGTCTTACTTTTCTAAGAAATTGTCATGTGTCTAAAATGTCTTCTTCAAGGTAACACACTCCTTATTCCTTCAACTCAGACCAAATCATCTAATTCAACTCCTTAGAACATCAGAGTTCTTGACTTTTGCTCTGCCAAAGAAAATTTTCTCTCTTCTAGCAAAAAGAGATAACATGTTCTTTTTATGATGATAACTATAATTTTAATGCCAAGAATCCTTATCTAGTATATTTTTGTTATCTTTCTATCATTTTCTTTTTTCTTTAAAGAGAAAAAAAACAGAAAAAGGGGAAGCAAACCAAATTTGGAAAAATGAAATAAATAAACACTAAGAAATCACTAGTTCACAAATTACATATGATCATCTTAGAAATAGTAGTTCAAGTTACAGAATTAAAGCACACAATGTGGACATTCAAACCATGAGACTGCAAAGAGTTCTTCCCAATTATCCAACAAAAACTTAGTAATATGGTTATCAATCTTACACACTTAAACATACATGCAGTTATACCCTTTAGGGCACTTTTTTTCTTCTATTTTTTACAAAAGAAATTACATATTGTCCTCTTAGAAATAGTTGTTCAAGTTACAAAATTAAAGCATACAAAGTGGACATTCAAACAGTGAGACTGCAAACAGGTCTGTTCAATGATCCAAGAAAAACTCAGTACTATGGTTACCAATCCTACATTCTTAAACATGCATGCAGTTATATCTTTAGAACACTTTTTGCCTCTCTTTTTTGCACAGCAATTACACATTCTGGGTTTATTACTCCTACAATGCTTATTAATTTTAAACTAGAGACACAATGTGATATTTATAAATATGATTCTTATTTCACTTATAAAATAGGCTCAAGTTGCATCAATTTACCTATGAAGGCCTCAAGATTATCCTTTTTTATAGCTGAGTAATATTCCATAGTATAAAAATAACACATTTTCTCATCCACTCTGCAGGTGATGGGCATCTTGGTTGTTTCCAAGATTTAGCTATTACAAATTGTGCTGCTATGAACATGGGTGCACATATATCACTGTGATATGACCTTTTCAGTACTTCTGGGAAAATACACAGGAGGGGAATATCTGGGTTGAATGGAACTTCCAATTCTAGTCTTCTGAGAATTCTCCATATGGATTTCCATAGTGGTTGCCTCAATCTACACTCCCACCAAAAGAGTGGAGCAGTGTTTCTTTTTCCCCTCAGCCTCGCCAACATTTGTTATCAGTTGATTTCTTGATGGCAGCTATTCTTTCCAGAGTGAGGTGAAATCTGATTGCTGTTTTAATTTGCATTTCTCAAATGACCAGTGATGGTGAACATTTCTTCATGTATTTATTTGCCATTTATATATATCTCTCTCTCTGACAACTGTGTGTTCACCTCAGATGCCCATTTTTGGAGAGGGTCTTTGAATTTGGGGTGCTTGATGTTTTTCAGTTCTTTATATGTTCTGGACATAAGTCCTTTATCTAAGGGGTTATTGGCTAAAACTCTTTCCCACTCTGTGGGTTTTCTTTTCACTCTGTTGGTGATTTCCTTTGAAGTTAAGAAACGTTTCAATAATATGAGATCCCTGTTGCTTATTCTTTGAAGTATTTCCCATGCAGTTTGCATTTTGTTCATGAATTCTCTGCCTACCCTTATGTCTCCAAGACTTCTACCTACTTGTCTTCCAGTAGATTTAGTGTTTCTGTTTTAATATTTAGGTCTTTGACTTATTTGAACTTTAGTTTTGTGCATGGTGATAGGCATGAATCTAGTTTAAGTCTTTGGTATGTGGAGAGCCAATTTTTCCAACACCATTTATTAAAGAGGCTATCCTTCTTCCAGTGGACATGTTTAGCCCTATGTCAAATATCAGGTAGTGGAGTGTCTTTGTAGTTGTGCTTGCATCTTCTAATCTCTTCCATTGATCCTCAGGTCTATTTCTTTGCCATTGCCATACTGATTTTGTCACTGTGGCTTTGTAGTATAGATTCAAGTCAGCAATTGAGATGCCTCCTGTCTTGCCTTTGTTGCCCAGAATTGCCTTTGCTATTCTAGGTTTCTTCTGTTTCCAAATGAATTTTAGGAGTGCTTCTCTAGATCTGTGAGGAATGTTAATGGTATTTTGATTGGGATTCCATTAAATCTGTATAACAGTTTGGGGAGTATGACCATTTTCACAATGTTGGTTCTTCCTAGCCAACAGCAAGGAATGTCCTTCCATTTTCTAATATCCTCTTCAATCTACTTTTTAAGCATAGTATAATTTTCAGCATATAGCTCTTTTACATTTTTTAGTTAGATTGATTCCTAAGTATTTCATTTTTAAAGGCTATTGCAAAGCATAATATTTGCATAATTTCTCTTTCAGTGAGTTTTTTGTTTGTGTACAGGAATGCTATTGATTTTTGAGCATTGACTTTGTATGTAGTTACCCTGCTGAACTTGTTTATTACTTCTAATAGTCTTTTAATGGAGTTTTTTGGGTCTTCTATATAGAGTATCATGTCATCTGCAAATAGTGATAATTTAATTTCTTCCTTTCCTATTTTTATTCCTTTTATTTCTCTCACTTGTCTGATTACCCTGGCTGGTGTTTCCAGAAATCTACTGAAAAGGAGTGGTGATAGTGGACATCCTTATCTTGTTCCTGATTTTAAAGTGAAAGCTTTCAGTTTTTGTCTGTTTAGTATAATGTTGGCTGTTGGTTTGTCATAGATGACATTTATAAGGTTGAGGCAGACATCGTGTATTCCAAGTTTCTTAAGGGTTTTTATCATGAACATGTGTTGACTTTATCAAAAGCTTTTTCTGCAGCTATTGAGATGACCATGTGGTTTTTGCTTTTGGCTCTGTTGGTATGGTGTATCACATTTATTGATTTGCATATGTTAAACCATCTATGTATTCCTGGAATGAACCCCACTTGTTCATGATGTATAAGCATCTTGATTTGCTGCATTCTATGTGCCAGTATTATATTGAGAATCTTTGCATCAATGTTCATTAGTGAGATTGGCCCATAGTTCTCCTTTTTGGTTGGGCCTTTCTCTGGTTTTGGTATGAGAGTAATACTTGACTCCAGGAATGATTTATGGAGGATTGATTTCTTCTCAATTTCAGTGAAGAGTTTAAGGAGTATTGGCATCAAATCTTCTCTAAATTTCTTGTAGAATTCAGCTGTGAATCTATCAGGACCTGGGCTTTTCTTTCTTGGTACATTTTTAATTACATTTTCAATTTCAATAACTGATATTGGGTTTTTAAAAATTGCTATATCTTCTTGGTTGAACTTTGGTAATTCATATGTTTCTAGAAATCTGTCAATTTCCTCTGTGTTTTCCACTCTGTGTGAGTAGAGATTTTCAAGTAAGTATTCATGATCTTTTGAATTTCTGTGAGATCTGTAGTAATTTCCCCCTTTTCAGTCCCTGTTGGATGAATTTGGGTTTTTTCTTTCTTTTTCTTGGTAAGGTTTGCTACAGGTTTGTCAATTTTGTTTATTCTCTCAAAAAACAGCTTTTGATTCATTAAATCTTTGTATTTTTTAAGTTTCAATTGCATTTCTTTTTGCTCTAATCTTTCTAATTTCCTCTCTTCTATGAGCTTTGGGTTTAACTTGCTCTTCTTTTCTAGAAGCTTGACATGAAGCGTTAGGTTGTTTATTTGTGTTCATTCTGTTTTCCTGATATGACTATTTATTGCTATGTATTTCCCTCTTAGGACTTCTTTCACTGCATCCCACAGGTTACAGTATGTTGTTTCTGCATTTTCATTGAATTGTAGGTATTGCTTTATTTTTTCTTTAACGTCATCACTTGTTCAAAAGGTTGTTATTTAATTTCCATGTATTTATGCAGGTTTTGCAATTTTTTTGCCATTAGTTTCCAGTTTCAGTGCACTATGGTCAGATATTATGCATGGGACAATTTCAATACCTTTGCAGTTAGTTAAGAATGTTTTATGGGATGATACATGGTCTCTTTTGGAGAATATCCCATGTGCAGCTGAGATGAATGTGGTTGTAGATGTGCTCTGTATACCTCTACTGAGTCTAACTGCTCACAGGTATAATGCAGTTCTATCATTTCTTTGCTGATTTTTTGTGTAGTTGATCTATTTCTTTGTGACAATGGGGTGTTAAGATCCCCTGCTATTATAGTTGTGTTCTTGTGTATTTGGTTTTTCTTGTCGGTTAGTATCTGTCTTATGTATTTGGGTGCTCCTGTATTTGGTGCATATATATTTATAATTGTTAGTTCTTCCTCTTGAATTTTTCCACTAATGAGTATGTAGTAACCTTCTTTATCTCTTTTAATCATTTTAGGTTTGAAGTTCACATTGTCTGCAAATAGAATATCTACCCCTGCTTTTTTCTGGGTTCATGTTGCATGGAATACTGTTTTCCATCCTTTGACTTTTAAACTATGATTTCCTTTTGGGTCAGATGTGTTTCTTGTGTACAGCACATTGTGGGATCATGTTTCTTGATCCATTCTGTCAATCTATTTCTTTTTATAGGTGAATTGAGGCCATTTACATTTATGGATAATACTGTTATGTACTGGCTCAACTTTGCTGTGTTATGCTCCAGTTGTTTACTTTCTGCTTTTGCCCTTGTTTAATTGCTTATCCTACCTGGAGGTTTGTTTCGGTTGTTGTTCTGGGGGATGTGGTCATTTTTATCTCTGCCTAGTAGGTGTTTCAATACTCTTTCTAGGGTTGGTTTGGTGGATGTGAATTTCTTCAGTTGTTCTTTGTCATGGAAGTATCTTGTCTCTGTATTAAATTTGAATGAAAGTTTTGCTGGGTATGTCAGTCTGGGTTGAAAGTTGTTTTCCTTCAGGGCTTGAAATACCTCACTCCAAGCTCTTCTTGACTTGAGGGTTTGTGCTGAAAAGTCTGCAATGAATCTAATGGGCTTTCCTTGACAGGTGAGTTGTGTCTTTTCTCTAACAGCTTTTAATATTCTGTTTTTATGCTGTATGTCTGAGACCTTATTATATGTCTGGGTATAAATTTATGTTGGTTGTGAATGTGTGGCATTCTATATGCCTCACTTATCTGCATATCAGATTTTTCCCCATGTTTTCTTCTAGAAATTTTCTTCTATTACTTCTGTAAATATTTTGACTATGTCCTTTGCATTGTTTTCTGCCTCTTCACTGTTGTCTATTAATCTTATATTTTTTCTCTTGGCATCATCTTGAAGCTGTTGGATTGTCACTTCATGCTGCTTTGTTATATCTAAAAGTTCTATCCCTTCATGATCACTAACTGTGATTCTGTCCTCAAGGTCTAAAATCCTATCCTCAGCCTCATTTAAACGGTTTTTGCATGCTTTGAATAGAATTTTTGTTTCTTGAATGTTTCTTTGGGTTTGTTTCATGAATTCTGCATGTTTTCTATATTGCTCATTCAAAGTTTCAATCAATTTCTCATGCCACTGTCCTTTTTTCCCTATTTCTTTTTTAGCTCTACTCAGCAACTCCTTTACTAAGGTTGTTATTTCTATCTTTACATGAGAGAGTACTTTTAATTTGATTTCCTTGATAGCCTCATGGAGTTGGGTTTTTTATTTCACTTGCTATCTTTTCAGTGATTTATGATATGTTACTTTTGAAGTCCTCTATTTCAGTGTCTCCTGTACTTGTCCCTGGTGGAATAGATGTTTGAGACTGCATTTTTCTTTTTCCTTTTGCTATTTTCCCCTTTTGAGTTAATATTTGGTCCTTCACTCCCACTAGTGTCAACTGGTTGGTAGTATGTATCTTGGGGTCCTAATGTAAGGTTGATATTTGTCCAATTGCTGAGTCCCACAATGAAGAGGTGGGCCAGTCACCTGACTTCCCATTACTGGGCCTGTTAGGTGAGTCCTATATTCTTCCTGGGCTGTCAAGCCTAGTAGTATTGATGTAGGTCAACTTTTAGTTCCTGCTATTACTTTATCTTCAGGTTATTCTAGGTCACCAAATCTCCCTGTCTATAGTATTTGTGTTGGCTGAGACCCTACTGTATCCCTGTTGTGTGCTTGTGTGCCTCATAAGCTCTTTTGATTTTCTCCAAGTTGAGGCAGTCACTATTGGCACCCTCCTCACTCTGCCTGATGTTTTCTGTGTGCAGGAATGAGTCATCATCACTCTCAGACTCACTAAGGTCTTACAGTTAGTTGGAGGGAGCTTTACTACTGGCCCTATTTACCCACTATACATCTCTATTTTAGGGGCGTACTCACCAAACTGACTGGAGCCTGCTGAGATATTCCATTTGGGTGAGGCAGTCACTGAATCTCCCCTCAAGCTATCACAGTTAATCTGCTGTAGTCCAAGGTTCTGGGAGAAAGAGTGGGAGCTCTGGCTGGAGGTCCCTGTTCTGGAAAGATCATCCACAGAGAAGGCAGGGCCACAGGGGAGGTTGGCATCATCTACACTGGCCTGGGTGCCCCTGGATGGAGTTACCAGTGGTGATCTCTGTGGAGAAGGCAGGGCCTGCATCTAGGCCAGTCCTGGGTACCTCTGGCTGGAGTTCCTGCTGCCACAAGGTGGTCTCTACAGAGAAGGCCTCTATTAATTTCTATATATCACAAATCCTGTCTTCCTTCTATTTTTCTCATTTCTTTTTTTCTTAGACATAACCATGTGAGTAATAATAAAAGAATAGGAAAAGAGAACATGATTGCTGCTAAGAAATACAGTTCATCATTTATATGAAGACATACAGACCAAAGAGATGTGAGTTTTGAGAGCTGAGATGTGCCTTACTATCTGTCCCATCATTTATTTGAGGGTGAAATAAACTTTGCATTAGTGTACCCCTTATCTTAAAATCCCTACATTCTTTGTCCCACTACATTATGTGGTATTATAACATGAGATGGATTATATATTCACTTATGTGGTATAACATTAGAATGATTATATATTCACTTATGATATTCATTACTATGTCAGTAAGGATCAGTTTCCTCACAATAAAAATGGTAACTGGTTACCTAATTAACATGTAGATGGTTTCCAATTGCACTATTTTTTTGAACAATATTACAGCAAGCAACATTTTTCTCTTGTCACTTTGGACAAAAGTATATATGCCTATAGGCTTAATTCCTAGAAATAAAATGGTAAGGAATGTATATTCATGGTTTTGATAGATTTTCAAATTGCAAGACACTAAACTGGCAAGAAAGCTCATTTGTATATGTTCTCTGAGAGGGGTCATGCTTATAAGACCTGTGTCCTGTGAAGATAATAAAAATAGATATTCTAGTGAACTGTTTAGAGAGAACAGAGATAGTACATTTGAGTAATAGGGAAAAAAAGACCATGATCAGCTGGAAAATCAGGAACCCAGAATAATATCTTCTCGGATGTAAAAAAATATTTTCACCTATTCTAAAACAATAATATACATAAGAAAAAAAGTATAAGTAAAGAAGTAAATAAAGGTTCAAATAGCTTACTGGAAATTAAAGCCAGACAAAAGTATCATAAGGCATCTGAGTAGGAAATTTTTGCAGTATTAAGTACTCATTAATAGATCATTTTGCCTATATTGTGACATCAGACATGAAGAAATACATATTTGGCATACAATTTGCAGAAAAAGCCAAGACCTAATGGAAGTTTAAAGATAAGCAAATGGAGGTGTTTTTTCACCTGTCAGAAATTGCCTACAGAACCAGGTTTAAAGACATTATTTTTCATACAAACTTCTTTTCCTCTATGATCTCAAAATATGGATACTCAGGTCAAAATAAATTACCTTAATGGAGTTGTTTGTCATATTATGGTGTAGGAAGAATCTAGGGTTCTTCTACAGCATACACTGGGCATACAAATTTTAAAAAAGCCATATAATCACATCACTTACTGTAAATCCTACTCGTGTTCTGACAAAGTCCACTGGATAGCCAGCACAGGTACCTTCACAGCTACAAGACATGGAGAGGTCTTTCTATTTCTCTCTAGAAGATGCAAAGTAAAGTGTAGCAAGTAGAGCCTCTAAAGGCTCAAAGTTCTGCTGCAAAGGGCAAAGTTTTCAGTTCAAAACCAAACAACACAGATACAAGGATACACAGATGCTCATACTTTCCAAAATATTGGTGGGAGCTCTAATTTTACAAATTGTGTAGAGGACCTTAGGGGAAATCCCCAAACACAAGGTCCAAATTAGAGACAAACACATAAAATTGCCTCATTATGTTTGACTCTCTTGGGGAAGAATTACTCATTGAAGCAGGTATAAGAGAGTTCACCCTTGGAGGAATAATGATAATAACCAAAAAGCAGCCACCACCAACTTTTTGGTTCACAAAACCTCTTGCCTTCTCAGTGTGCTTTGTGAAAAATGTGACTCAAAGTCCATAATAACCAAATTGGATGTTAACTGTGATAATAAAAGTCTCCTGATATTTGAAGTCCTATGCTACTTCTAGAATGCCAGAAACACTCCAATGGCTTCACCCTAGAATATGAGGGAACTGCTGTCTCATCATCCTCACTGGACCTGGGGAATGGGATGCAATTTCTATAAATCTCAGTCTCTTGCCTGAACATTTTGGTGTCAGGATCCTGCCTATGTAACAGTTTCACAATACCATAAAATAAGCATTCTGTATTTACTTTTCACTCAAACTGTTACAATTGATCCCAAATCCATTCCATACACTTCCAGCCCCATTTCTTCAATGCCTGTTATAAAATCAATATCACATGCTCATGACTCAAAGTGAAGGTGTAAAGCTATTTATAAGTGTCATTAGTTGGTTGTACTTATGTTAAATTCACCTGAACTTGGACCAACTACTTGTGTGTAGGAATCATACAAGATATTTAGACTTCAGAAATGCTTTTTGTAGATCATGGCTGATCATCAATTTCCCTCATGATACTGCTTATTTTGATAGAAGTCATGGGTAGATAAAACTTTCCTCCTTCCCAAATTCAAAGGACATCATTGGCGTTTTACTTTTTCCATGCATGCATGGAGATAGATAATATGTCAAAGAGTCTGCAAAATTTCTTATTTGATTAAACAAATTGAATTAATAAATGACATTATTATTTCCTCAGGACCAGATAGCATTTCCTAGAAGACCTTCATCTATATTCTCTTCCCTCCCAGTTTTTCCCTTCCCTGTAAGTCTTATTCAAAAAGTGCTCCTGCAAGAAGTTATAGTAAATAATAAGAATCACTCACATATGTAGACACAATGAAATTGAAATACAGACAAATAAAATCAGTAAGAATTTCAGAGAAAATAACTTCACATGGGCTGACCACATACAAATATGTTCAAACTCAGCAATAATCAAGGAAAGACATACTAAACACTCAGTAGGCTTTCACTGCCAATAAAAATATTAGAAACAGTGTTTTTCAAGATGACTTTTGAAGGCAGTACTATGTGTTAATTGGTAATCTTAATTACTTTTAATAAAGACACAATGGGACATTATGATTTACCATTGAAAAAATATATTGCTATGGGCAATTAATTCCTATATCAGATTTATGCTCCTCAAAATATTGTTTTATTTTACAGAGTTGATAAGTAAATCCACATTTATTTAAGATGCACAACATGTTTCCAGAGACATAGAAAACTTATTACTATAATCAACCTCGTGAACATATCATTTCACATAATTGTGGTAATTTCTAATTTCTTTCACTTATTAACATTTTATAATAGCACAGGCCAAAAATACATCAAACAAAAATGTGTGCATAGCATCTCACTCATAAAGAGACTGAAAGAGTTAAATGAACCTTACTGTAAACAATTTCTTGATATCTCTATACATTAATACAATTTTGCAAATATGAAATTATCATGTTATATGGTTATGCAGGTATCTCTATAGTATGTTATGTGCATTTTGGGTGTACAATAAAGAGTGGCATAGCCAGAAAAAAATGGTATATCAGCTCATATGGGAGTATATTTTTATGTCCTTTGTCAACAACCAAAAATTAGATGGCTGTAGTTGTGGGGTTTTTTTTTTCCTGTGTCCTGCATTCATTCTGTTGTACTACCAATTATTTTACTATTTTTTTGTTATTATGTTACTGCAGTACAATTTGAAATTGAGTATGGTGATGCCTCCAGCCTCCTATTTGCCTTAGCTTTTGATTTGCCTTAGCTTTTCTGGATATTTTATGTTGCCATATAAATTTTAGGATTATTTTGCTCATTCTGCAAAGAATGTCATTGGAATTTCAATTGGTATTGCTGTGAATCTCTATATCACTTTTGATTATGTAGTTACTATAGTAATGTTAATTCTGTCAATCCAAGGGCACAAGAAGACACTCTATCTTTTATTATCTTCATTTCCTTCTCTTTTTGCTGGCATCAGAATTATTTATTTATTTATTTATGAATCTTTATCAAATTAATCATTGTAAACAGACTAACAGCCAGAGTAAGAGACCAAAATTATGTAAAACATGTAAAATAAATATGCTAATTCTCACAGCAGTTGCACCAGTCTACATTCCCACCAACAGTGGAGAGTCCTCAAAAACTAAAACTAGAGGTACCATTTGACCCAAGTATTCCTCTTTTTGGTATCTTCTCAAAAGTATTAAAAGTATCATACTACAGCAATATATGTGTACCCATATTCATAGCAGTGCAATTTGTAATAACTAACTCTTGGAAATAAAACAAATGCACATCATCTGACATATGAATAAAGAAGATGTGGGGATTTTTATACAATGGCATATTACTCAGCCATAAAGAAGGATAAACTTGGGCTGGGGATTTAGCTTAGCGGTTTAAGCACCTGAGTGCTGGGCACAAGATCATGAGGTTTCAATTCCTCATACCCAAAAAAAAGAAGTATAAATTTGAGATATTTCTAGGTAAGTGGAAGCACTTTGTATGAGACCATACTCTTAAGCAAAAACAAGATACATGTAAATATTGCATTGTTTCTCTGGTGTGACAAACTGAAAGTGTAAATAAGATGTATAATAGATATTATGAAATATGAAGAAATTGTTCAAAAGGAAAGGTAAACTGGAAGGGAGGGAGAAAGTGAGCAAGAGAAAAGAAAAAATATAAAAGAAGAAAATATGGAAGCAAAGCTTTTATAAGTAAGGAAAGGAAAACAGGTTGAAGGAAGAGGAGAGGAATGTGAAAAAAATCAAGATGTATCACGTGCAGATACAAATTCCCTATGATGAATGTGATCATTATCTATATCTAAAATGTGCCAATAAAATTAATTAATTTTTTGAAATCAAGGTACACTTTTAAATACATTGGTCATGATAGAGTAAAACAACTTTTTTCTCTTTTATTCTGCATTTTATTTATATGTAGATCACCTCACATAGGAGAAACCATGCAATATTTAAACTTGTGTATCTGATTTATTTCACTTAATGTTATGGTCTCAAGATCTGTCCATTTTCCTGAAAATGACTTGACTTTATCCTTCTTTATGGAACTGTAGTATTCCACTGTGTACAAACATCACATTTCCTTTATTCACTCATCTGTTGATGGACATAAGACTGTTTCCAAGATTTAACTATTACTAATTAGGCTGCTGTAAACATGGGTATGCATTTACTACTGTAAATGATGTCTGTGACCTTTTTGGAAAGAGAAATAGCTAGGTCAAGGAATTTCTATTTTTATTTTATGAGGACTTTCCATACTGATTTCCATTGGTTGTAATACTTTACACCCATCAACAATGAAGAAGGATTTCTTTTTCCCTACAATTTCTTTAGTATTTGCTATTATTTGATTTTTTGAGGGTAGTCATTCTTTCTAAAGTAAAATAGAATCTCAGTGTTGTTTTGATATGCATTTCTTGAATGGCCAGCAACACTGAGCATTTCTTTATATGTTTATTGGTCATTTGTACTTTTTCTTTTGAGATGTGTCCATTCATTTCAGATGCTCAGTTTTTGATTGAATCTTTACATTTGGAGTCTAATATTTTTTAAGTTGTTTACATATTATAGGTATTAGTGTTTATCTATGGAGTAACTGGCAAAAGTTTTTGCTCATTCTGTAGATTGTCTCTTCATACTTTTGGTGGTTTCCTTTGCTGTGTAGGAGCTTTTTAATTTGAGGTGACCCCATTTATTTATTATTGGGTTTTTTTCTTGTGCAACTAGAGTTCTGTTCAGAAATTCTTTGCCTATGTCTGTGTCTTCAAAAGTTTTACCTATCAAGAATCTTCAATCACATTAAATGTTTCTATTTTTCTAGTTAGATCTCTGATGGATTTAGATTTTAGTTTAATGCATGGTGAGACGTATGGGTCTAGGTTCAACCTTCAGCATGTAGATAATTTGTTTTCCCCACACCATTTGTTTAAAAAGACTGTCTTTTCTCTAACAAAAGTATTCAATCTCTCTGTAGAAGATAAGATATCTGACTATTCCTGCATATGTTTCTGCAACCTGTGTTCTGTTCCATTGATATATATAATTTTGATTTTTTGGTTTTTTGTTTTGTTCTATTTTGTTTTTGCCAATACCATGTCATTTATTTTATTCTAGCTTTGTACTATAACTTGAAGCCCAGGATTTTGATGTCCCTTGACTTGCCCTCATTTGTCAGAATTGCTTTTGCTATTCTAGGTCTTTTCTGGTTCCATATGAATTTTGGGATCATTTTCTCTAGTTCTGTGAGGCTTGCTATTGGTATTTTGATTGGAACAGAATTAAATCTATGTAAGGGTTTCAGAAGTATGGCCCCTTATTTTCTATATTGGTTCTGTCTATCCAGAAACAGAGACTATCCTTCCATTTTATGATCTGCTCTTCAGTTCCTTGGTTAGATTAATCTAAAAACATTGTTTAACTAATTTCACTCTCATTGAGTTTATTATTGGTGTACAAGAATGCTATTGCTTTTTAAATGTTGACTTTGTAACCTGCTAAGCTATTGATTTTGGTTACTAATTATAGCAGTCTTTTGTTGGAGTTTTTGGGATCATCTATGTAGAGGATCATGACATCGGCAAATAGTGATAATGTAAATTCTTCCTTTCATATTTATATCTATTTTATTTCTTTTCCTTGCCTAATTGCTCTAGCTAATGTTTTGAACATTAGTATTGATAGCAGACAACCTTGTGTTGTTTCTGACTTTAGATGGAAAGTCTTGAGCTTAGTATGAGATATCTACTTACTATGAGGTTAGCTATTGACTTGTCATAGATGACTTACATCAGATTGAGTGAAAGAGTTCCTAATCCTAATTTCTCCATGGTTTTATAATGAATGGGTGTTGAATTTTGTCGAATGCTTTTTCTGCATCTATTGACATGATCATGCAATATTGTCCTTGCTTATATTTATGGGGCATACTACATTTATTGATTTTCATGTTGAACCATCTCTGCACTCCAGGAATGAATCCTCCTTGATCATGGTATATGATCTTTTTGATGACTTGCTGCATCCTATTTGGAGTATACTGTTGAGGATTTTTGCATCAATTGTTATTAAATAAACTGGTCTGTAGCTCTCTTTTATTGTTCAGTCCTTTTCTGGTTTTGAAATCAGGGTAACAATTGCTTCCAGGGATGACTCTGCAAGTAGTATTTCCCTTTTGATTTCATTAAACAGTTAAAGAGTATTAGCATTGAATTTTCTCTAAAGTTTTTATAAAATTTGGCAATGAATATATCAGGACCTAAGTTTTTCTTAGTAGTTCTTTATAACTTCTTCCATTTCATTGACTGATACAGGACTATTCAGGATTTTTATATATTCATGGTTCAGCTTTGATAGTTTATATCTAGGAATCTATCCATTTCATCTAAATCCCCCATTTTATTAGAGTACAGTTTTGCAAAGTAGTTTTAATGATCTTCTAGATTTTGGCAGGATCTATTGTGATTTTTGTCTTCCATTTCTAATGGCATAGATTTTGGGCTTTTCTTTCCTTATTTTAATAATATTGACTAAGAGTTTGTCTTTTCCTTTGAAGAACCAACTCTTCAATATATTTATTGTTTGTATTTTTGGTCTCTATTTCATTAACTTCTCCTCTGGTCTTTGTAATTTCCTTTCTCCTACTAGCTTTGAGTTAGGACTATTCTTGTTTTTCTAGAACCTTGAGGTACAGCATTAAGTTATGTATTTGAACTCACTTTGTTTTTCTGATGTGAGAGTTCACTACTGTGAACTTCCCTCTTACAGTTGCATGTGTGTGTGTGTGTGTGTGTCCCATATGTTCCAGTATGTCCTATTGATATTATCACTTGATTCTAGAAACTAATTTCTTCCCTAATTTCATCTGTAACTCACTAATATTTCAAGAGTATATTGTACTCTCAAAATTGTTATACAGATTTAACGCACTCCCAATCAAAATACCATTGACACACCACACAGATCTAGATAAAACACTACTAAAATTCATTTGGAAACAGAAGAAACCTAGAATAGCAAAGGCAATTCTAGGCAACAAAAGCAAGGCAGGAGACATCTCAATTCCTGACTTGAAATAGTACTATAATGCCACAATGGTAAAATCGGCTTGGTAATGGCAAAGAAATAGACCTGAAGATCAATGGCACAGATTAGAAGATGCAAGCACAACTACAAAGACACTCAGCCACCTGATATTTGACAAAGGGGCTAAATATGTCCACTGGAAGAAGGACAGCCTCTTTAGTAAATGGTGTTGAAAAAATTGGCTCTCTACATGCCAAAGACTGAAACTAGATCCAAGCCTATCACCATGCACAAAACTAAAGTCTAAATGGATCAAAGACCTCAATATTAAAACAGAAACACTAAATCTACTGGAAGACAAGATACGTAGAAGACTCAGAGACATAGGGGTAGGCAGAGAATTCATGAACAAAACACAAACTGCACAGAAAACACTTCAAAGAATCAACAAATGGGATCTCATATTATTGAAAAGTTTCTGCACTTTAAAGGAAATCACCAACAGAGTGAAAACAAAAACCACAGAGTGGGAAAGAATTTTAGCCAGCAACCCCTTAGACAAAGGACTTATATCCAGAACATATAAAGAATTGAAAAACATAAAGCCCCCAAATTCAAAGACCCTCTCCAAAAATGGGCATCTGAGATAAACACAGTTCTCAGAGAAAGATATACAAATGGCAAATAAACACATGAAGAAATGTTCACCATCACTGGTATTTGAGAAATGCAAATTAAAACAACACTGAGATTCCACTTTACTCCAGAAAGAATAGCTGCCATCAAGAAATCAACTGATAAACAAATGTTGATGAGGTTGCAGGGAAAAAGGAACACTGCTCCACTGTTGGTGGGAATGTAGACTGGTGCAACCATTATGGAAATCCATATGGAGAATTCTCCGAAGACTAGGATTGGAAGTTCCATTCAATCCAGCTATTCCCCTGCTGGGTATTTTCCCCAAAGAACTGAAAAGTTCCTATCACAGTGATATATGTGCACCCATGTTCATAGCTACACAATTTGTGATAGCTAAATCCTGGAAACAACCAAGATGTGCAGCTACTGCAGAGTGGATGAAAAAGATGTGGCATTTTTATACAATGGAATATTACTCAGCTATAAAAAAGTAGGATCTTGAGGCCTTCGTAGGTAAATGGAGACAACTTGAGGCTATCCTCATTAGTGAAATAAATAAGAATTATATTTATAAATATCATATTGTGTCTCTAGTGTAAAAAGCAAATAAGAACTACAAGTGTAATAAAACCAAAATGAGTAATTGCTATTGTAAAAAAGTGAGGAAAAGAAAGTTCGCTAAGGGATATAACTGCATGTATGTTTGAGTGTGTAAAATAGATGACCATATTGCTGAAGTTTTGTTGGATCTTTGAGCAGAACTGTTTGTAGTCTAACTGTTTGAATGTTTGCTATGTGTCCTTTAACTTTGTAACTTGAACAACTACATCCAGGATGACAGTATGTAATTTATAAATTACTGATTTCTTAGTGAGGCTTTTTCTCATTCTTTTTCTTTCTTTTTTTTTAGAATTCTGTATTCTTGCTACCCTTTTTTCTGTTTTGCTTTTTTTTTTAAATAAAATTTTTAAAATGTATAATTGCTATTGTAAAAAAAGAGGAAATAGGAGGCCCTATAAAAGATATAGCTGCATGTATGTTTAAGTGTGTGGGATTGATAGCCATATTTCTAGGTTCTTGTTGGATTGTTGAACAGATCTGTTTGCACTCTCATTGCTTGAGTGTCCATTTTGTGTGCTTTAATTTTGTAGCTTGAAAAATTATTTCTAAAAGAACAATATGTAATGTATGAACTAGTGATTTCTTACTGTTTATCTTCTTTTCTTGAAATTCTGTAATAGTTCTATCCTTTTTCTGTTTTTTTTTAATTTTTTAAAAAGAGTATGTTGTTTAATTTCCATGTGTTTGCATCCTTTCTATGGCTTCTTTTGCCATTGATTCATAGTTTCATTGTACCATGATCTGATAATATGATAGGAAAATTTCAATTCTTTTGTATTTAGTTATGTTTATTAGCTCATATGTGACCTATTTTGGTGATATTCCCATGTGTCACTGAGAAGAATATGTATTCTTTTATGGTTGAATGTAACAATCTCTAGACATCTGTCAAGTCTATTTGTTTGAAAGTTTGGTTCAACTCTGATTATTTCTTTGTCCACTTGTTCAATCATGACAGTTGAATATTGTGCTCTAACACTCATTGTACAGTGTTACCTCAGTTCACCAACTTAATTTGTTCTATGATCTTGGAAAAGATGGTTATGTTCATGTAGGAAAGATGGCCATGGTGTGCTTGTCACCCGACATAGAGTTGGCAGAAAAACCAAAATTTCCTAAACACTTCTGTTTGTAAATGAAATTTTTTTCCAAAAAAAATCATTCATGTACTGAAGTACCACTGTGTTGGTATTTATCCGATATTTCATGCCTGATGGTATTTGTTTTGAAGTTAAGAATGCCAGCATTTGGTGCATATATGTTTATAACCGTTATCTCTTCTTGTTGAATTGTTCCCCTAATCATTATGTAGTAATCTTGTTGTTTCTTTTGATCAGCTTTGACTTGAAATTCATTTTGTCTGGAGTTAGGATAGTTACTTTTCCCTGCTTTTTTCTGGGTTCCACTTGCATAGAATATTTTCCATCCTCTCATTTTTAATTTGTAGAATTTTCTTTTTAATTAAATATTTTTCTTGCAGCCTGAATTTTGTTGGGTCCTGTTTCTTGATCTATTCTGTCAGTCTATATCTTTTGATTGAGGAAATGAGATCATTCACATTGAGAGTCATTACTAAAAGGTGTTGATTTATTCCTATCATTGCACTACTTTGCTTAGCTCTCATCCCACCAGGTGTTTGAGTTCTTTTCTAATCATTGGTGTTGTCAGGAGTTAACCAGTTCAGGTCCAGGAGGCAGCAGCCAGCCCTGCTCCTATGTGTATACCAGCCAACATCAGGGACACTTCCTGCAGGTAACCAGCTTAGGTCCCAGAGACAGTGACCAGCCTTGCCCCCACATGCACACCAGCCATTGTCAAGAATGCTTTCTGCTGCCAGTAGCTAGCATGGGCTGGGAAAATAAGCAACCAGATCCACACCAGTGCACCCAATGGTCACCATCAGATACCCATAGCCAACACTGGCCAGAAGAACCAAGCAGTCATGCTTTGGAGAAAGTATAACTAGGGTGGAAAGTGCCTGGGGCCTTACCACCCACTTATCTGGAAGAACTCAGGAAAATGTCAAGGCAAAGTAGTAAAAAGCAATCTCTAGCCTCCAACCCACACAGAGAACGTCCATGAGATGTAAACACAGAAGAGATTGGGAGTTGCACACTAGAAGTTTCTGAAGTGATGGCAACTTAAGTAAAGAAACAGCTTCATGATGCTATAAAAGAAATTAGAACAGAAATACTATCTCACATAAAAGAAGAAATGAAAAACATAGTAAAAGAATTGCTAAGCATCTCTAAAGAAGACATAGATAACATACAATAGAGGAGCATAGGAAAATAAGGGAAATGTTGAATGAACAATATAAGGATTTAGAATGCATGAAACAAATTCCAAGAGATATCCAGGAAATGTAAAACTCCATTGAAAGCTGGCAAAACTGCTTGAAAGAAACTGAAGATAGACTTTCAGACCTTAAATACAGGTTTGCAGATAGCCATTGTGAAAGGAAAGATCTCTTAAAAATAACAAAGAACCAGGAAATAACAATTCAACAGCTGTAATATGATGCAAGGGAAAATAATTTAAGAGTAATAGATGTCAACAAAAAAGCAGGGGTCAACACAAATGACATAAAAAGTCCACTTACAGAAGTAACAGCAGAAAACTTCTCAAGCATGGAAAAAGGATATGACATACAGATAAGTGAGGCATGTAGAACTCCAGATAGCCATAACCAAAATAAATCTACATCTACATATATAATAATCAAGATCCCAGAAATTCAACACAAGAACAAAATATTATAAACTGTTAGAGAAAAGAAATAGATCGCCTATAAAGGAAAATGCATCAGAATCATGACAGACTTCTCAACCCAAACTATTAACTCAAGAAGAGCTTGGAGTAAAATATTTCAGGACCTGAAAGAAAATAATTTCCTATGTTTGTGAAGTTTTCTGCCATTATTTCTGTGAACAGGTTTTAAATGTCATTTGTATTTTTTATCTAAATTGTCACTAATTATAATTATTCTTAGATTAGTCATCTTTGTGTCAGCTACCAGATGTTGGACCCATGTTTTATGTTCTCTTGTTGCTTTTTAAATGTTTTTGGATAGTTGGTCTTTGCAGTTATCATTGTCTTCTCATTATGAAATTTTGTCTTCATTTTGGTCACTTAAGCTGCCGATACTTTCAAAACAATTTTTAATCTCCTATATTTCTGATTTGAACTTTTTCATGGGTTATAATTCTTTACTAAACTGATCTTTCATGTTTTGTATCTCTTTTCTGCTCAGTTAGCTTTTTATTAGTGTATTACTTCCATCATCTGGTTAGTTATATCTTTTGAAATCTGACTGGGAACTCCTTTGATCTGTTTTATGACCTCTTTTATTATCCTTTCTGGTAATTAAGGTGTGTGGTTTATGCTATTCTCTACCTTGAAGCCCTCTGGATTGGCTTCATGAGTGTTGTGAGTTTTAGGAGCCATTGTATTGACTTGTATTCTCATTTTTCTATTGTTTGTTTGTTTGTTTTGTTATATGCTGATTTTTTAAATGTTTGTTACGTAAAGACTGTTACTAGTACAAAGACCTCTTTAGTCAATATTCACTGATGTGAACAGTTAATTTACAGTCAGTTTGGACATGACTAACTATAGCCTTTTGTCTCAGCCCTGAGGTCTGACCACCTCAGTTAACTTGACTGGGGACAATGCAGAGTAATTGGCCCAAAGCCAAGTTCTCTGGAAATGCATCCTAGTATGGTTAATGTCACAAATTATGGAAGCCCCCATGGAGTTGGGCCCAACCCATCCATCAATATAGCACAGGGATGCAAAATAAAGACAGAAATTCTGCAGTTGAGGAGCTCTGGGATGATCCGGTGTACTCTATGGAACAAAAGGCCTCATGTCCCAAAGCTTATGGCTGTTACTGGTTCAATCAAGGAAGTTGGCAGGGGTCACAGCAAAGTACTAGGAAAAAGGAAACTTTGCAGGCATTGGCTGTGATAAGAAATGGAAATCTTGTACTACTTTGCAATTAATGAGACTGCTGGTGCCTTGGCTGGACTCCATAGCATTCTTGTAGCCATTTAAGGAAACTTTTGTTTCACTATAGACAGCTCTGCACATCTCAATGAATAGAGTGAAGCAGAGGTCAGGGAAGGACAGGACAGGGAGCTTTGTTTCTCTGAGGAGCAGAGGTTGGCAGTCTCTCACAACAAATGTAATCTGGGTGCTGGCTTACAGAAAAAAAACATTAATAGGAAAGCAATTATACAACCTCACAATACACAGCATATCAGATCCAGTAGTGTCATCCAAGACACACTAGATACTAACATACCACAAAAATCAATTACCTATCACTCTTAACCCTACAGCAATCCAGTATTGTGACTCAAACCTTAAGACAATCCAAGTATTGAGGTACACTAATACATACTTAATGTGACAGCTATACCTCTAATAATAGTAAAAAAGAATTCAACAGTATTTAGAATTTAAGTTTACATAAAAATTGAAAAATACCCATATATACTTTTACTATTGCCCCTTTCCTGGTTTCCTATTCATATTTTAGATTCCTTATACATATTGTCATAGTGTAATTCATTTATTACAACTAAACTCAATTTGTTGCAACTAGTTTGTTTCAACTAAACTACTGACACATTGTTATCAACTAAAGTTCATAGGTCACATTAGGACCCAATCTGTATATTAGAGAATTTTTTCTTTGTTGGTTTGCTTTCAATGAATACATGACATGGGTTCATTATTATGGCATAATACAGAATAATTTTTATTCCCTAACAATTTCTATTCTGCCTATTTATCGGTCCCCTTCCCTGACATTGAACCCTCAGCTTCTCTGATCACTTTATTATCTCTATAATTGTATTTTCTAGGATGTCACATGGTTGGAATCATATAGTATATGACCTTTTCAGATTCCCTTCTCATTATGAATACTTTGTAGAGAGTTCAGTACTGGTAGGTAAATTGGATATTCACATTCTCTACAATCCAGTAATTCTTGTGGTTATATAATTTAAAGAATCTCTTATATACATACATTGGATACACAGACAGGACATAATACCAAAATGCTCAAAGAAAAAAAAGAAAGAAAGAAAAGAAAAGAAAAGAAAAGGACCTGAAATAGTTAGACCCAATAAGAGTGAAATATGAATATATAAAAATGCATTTACAAGGACACTAATGGATAATTGAAGCAAAATTATCAGGATAAATGTAACTTCATTTCCTTTACCCACAGTTCTATATCAAGCAAAACTGAAAGGTCAAAATAGAGTTAAAATTCAAAGAAAAAGAAGACTATTGACAATGCTCAAGACACCAAATATCTTGAAGAGGAAAGAAGATACAATTGAAGAGAGGCTAAAGAAGTTTCAACAATATTGTTAGTTTTTTGTTACTTAAACCTAGAGGTTTTAAATCAGCATTTAATTTAATATTTTTAAGAGTGTACTTATATGCCATAGATGTATGAACACATGCATAATTACAACATTTTGTGTACAAATATATTAAACTATATATTTATATCATTTGTTTGTATATTATTTCAACATTTTTATAAAGAGGAAAACAAATTTTCCAATAAAATGGGAAGATAGCAGCTCAGCTTTGCAAAAACATTTAGGTAGTTCATGGGTCTCAGAGTTTGACCTCAGTAGTTTGAGTACCACTTCTGTTAAATATTTCTAGCTTAATAATGTGGGGAGAGTTAGTAATCCTACCTTCATAACAAAGACTAGAGCTAAACTGAACAACAGATATCAAAATATCATGACAGTCACAAGTTTATAGCAAGAAAGTTAAGTTTCTTTGCCTTGAACAGAAGTAAAGAACTACATTTTATTGTTCATTTAAAAATAAAATGTAGTTAAAATAAAATGTACTGAAGTCCTATTTGAACTCAGTTCATGTTGCCTGTGCTCCTGACATCTCGCCTGGCTGGCCATTCTATAGCCCAGACCTGGAGATACTGAGCCTCCTTATCTGAATGCACTGACCACCCACAATCAGTACCACCTGGAAAGCCTGTAATAATCTGTACTCTCACTGACATGCTTCACATCCACCTCACCTACCTAGGATTTAGAGGGCTACAATCAAGTTTTTAGTCACCACTTGAAACATATATCATGCTATCTGAGCCACTATCCTGGTCACTTACAGAAAGCAATCTTGCTGGATGTGTTTGCATACATTTATAATTCCAGCACTCAAGAGGAAAAGATAAAAGGGCTGCTTCAAATTTGAGGCCAACTTGGACAATATGTAATAAATTCAAGATTTGCCTCAACTACATGGTGAGACCCAAAGTGGGGGAAAAAACAAAACAAAACAAACAAAACCCCAGAAAGCCATATAATTTTGATTTTGATCCCATTCAGTTTGTGGGGAGGAGGTTTGTATGCCTACATATCATTAGTTTAAAAAACACATTTTTAAAACATTGAATAATAAATAAGAAAATTATAAGTAGATAGGGAAGATCCAGGGAGAAGAAGGATAGCTGGTGAAAGTTTATCAATGTGTAATAAAATATCTAGATAAAACAAATAAGTTCTACTCTTCTATTACATCCTGGCTATCTAAGAACAATGAAAACACTGTGTGCTCCAAAAAGGCTACAAGAAAGAATTTTAAGTACTTGCACCAAAAAAGAATATAACATATGTTTCAGGAAATGAGTTTTTTAAATTTTTATTTAAAGAGAAAAAAAGCAAGACAGAAAAAAGGGTAGTAAAAATACACAATTTAAAAAAATAAACACTAAGAAATCACTAGTTGATAAATTACATACTGTCATCTTAGAAATAGTTGTTCAAGTTACAAAATTAAAGCACACAAAGTTGCACATTCAAACAGTGAGACTGCAAACAGTTCTGCTCAATGATCCAACAAAAACTTAGTAATATGGTTATCAATCCTACACACTTAAACATACATGCAGTTATATTCTTTAGAACACTTTCTTTTCCTCTCTTTTTTACAAAAGGAATTACACACTTTGGGTTTTATTACTACTACATTTCTTATTACTTTTTTATCTGATAAATTACATATTGTCCTCTTAGACATAGTTGTTCAAGTTACAAAACTAAAGCACACAAAGCAGACATTCAAACAGTGAGACTGCAAACATTTCTCTCAATGATCCAACAAAAACTTAGTAATGTGGTTATCAATCCTACACACTTAAACATTCATGCAGTTATATTCTTTAGAGCACTTTCTTTTCCTCTCTTTTTGACAATAGCAATTACACATTCTGGGTTTTATTACGCCTACATTTCTTATTACTTTTTACACTAGAGACACAATGTGATATTTATAAATATGATTCTTAATAATTTCACTATGAAAATAGGCTCATTTTGTAACTTGAACAACTATGTCCAAGATGACAATATGTAATTTATCAACTAGTGGTTTCTTAGTGTTTTTTCTCTTTTTTTCTTTTAGAATTCTGTATTGTTGCTACCTTTTTTCTGTTTTGCTTTTTTTCTCTTTTTAAATAAAATTTTAAAAATATGTAATTGCTATTGTTAATTGCTTACTTTTGCCTTGCATGTTTTTATTTTTATATCATCCCAGTTGTCTATTTTTGCTTTTGAAGTCTTGTCTAAAATCCATGTCCAGATTAATGTACTGAAGTGTTTCCCCCATGTTTGCTTCTAGATTTTTGTAGGGCTTACATTTAAGTCTCTAATCCACTTTGAGTTGACTTCTGCACATGGTAAGTTTCTATCCATTTCACATGAACATCCAGTTTGCCAGCACAATTTATGGAAGAGGCTGTTCTTGTACATTGTTCTCACCATCTTTGTCAAAAATCAGTTGGTTATAAATGTGTAGATGTATTTCTGGAATCTATTTCATTAGTTTGTCTGTTTTTGTGCTAATTCTATGTAGTCTGTTTTTTTCTATTTGCCCTTCTATGATAGACCCACTCTGGAATTTTGAACAGACTATCTGTCATGACCCTTAAGCCCATTACACCATAA
This sequence comes from Hydrochoerus hydrochaeris, assembly GCA_004027455.1. Taxonomy (NCBI): domain Eukaryota; kingdom Metazoa; phylum Chordata; class Mammalia; order Rodentia; family Hydrochaeridae; genus Hydrochoerus; species Hydrochoerus hydrochaeris. The sequence continues at coordinate 83,234 of PVLA01007109.1, read as the reverse complement.
GCTCTACAGTGGTAGAGGATGACCTGGTCCCAGTACAACCAGTGAAGTTCAGCTAAGAGTCTCATGAGGGGCTGGACCTAAGTAAGGATCTGCTTCAGTGTTCTCTCTCTCTCTCTCTCTCTCTCTCTCTCTCTCTCTCTCTCTCTCTCTCTTTTAAAAAAATTTTATTTAAAGAGAAAAAAAGCAAAACATAAAAAAGTGAAGCAAAAATACAAAATTCCAAAAATAAAATAAAATAAACACTGAGAAATCACTAGTTGACAAATTACATACTGTCATCTTAGAAATAGTTGTTCAAGTTACAAAAGTAAAGCACACAAAGTGGACATTCAAACAGTAAGAACAGTTCTGTTCAATGATTCAACAAAAAAAAGTAATATGGTCATCTATCTTACACACTTTTCCTTTAGAGTACTTTCTTTTCCTTTCTTCTTTATAATAGCAAGTACACATATTGGGTTTTATTACTCCTACAGTTTTTATTACTTTTTACATTAGAGACATAGTGTGATTTTATAAATATAATTCTTATTTATTTCACCAATGAGGATAGCCTCAAGTTGCCTTCATTTCGATATGAAGGCCTCAAGATCATCCTTTTTTATAGCTGAGTAATATTCCATTGTATTAAAAATACCACATCTTTTTCATCCACTCTGCAGTTGGGCATTTTGGCTCTTTCCAAGATTTAGTTATCACAAATTGTGCTTCTATGAACACAGGTGCACATATACCAATGTGACATGACCTTTTCAGGTTTTCTGGTAAAATACCTAGGAGGGGAATAACTGGGTTGAATGGAATTTACAATCCTAGTCTTCTGGTAAATCTCAATAGTGATTTCCATAGTTGCTGCACCAGTCTACACTCCCACCAACAATGGAGTAATGTTCCTTTTTCCCTGCAGCCTCGCCAACATTTGTTATCAGTTGTTTTCTTGATGGCAGCTATTGTTTCTGGAGTGAGATGAAATCTTAATGCTGTTTTAATTTGCAAGAAATGAGTTTTTTATCTTTGCACATTATACAATATATGCATACATTGAAGCATTATGTGGTGTCCAGTATAAGTATAATTTTGGCAATTAAATGAATAAATAAGTTATTAGCAAAAAAATGCAAGGTTACTAACAAAAATAAATTCAAGTGTTATGAAATTAAACACAAAAATAAAATCATAGCAAATGGAAAAAATTTTATTATGAAAAAAGAAAAAAGATTTCCTTTTTTGGAAAGGGCTGAAATTATTTTTAAAAGCATAAAGTCTTTTTATAAGACAAAGACACTATACTAATAAGAAAAATATAGGGAAAGGAAATTTAACAGGTATGTTTCCAGAAACAATCCCAAGACTCTCAAGATCAACAAGAACATGAAACAGAGAGGAAAGACTATGTCCAAGGTAAAGGACAAGTTTTTTTAAAAAGTGCCACATCAGTAGTCACTAAATCTAGAGAGGAAAGGATATACATAAGATATTAACAATACCTCATACCTAGTGTCTTTGTTACTTTTCTCTTTTTGCTCACACAAAATACCTAACACCCAAAATGAAGAAAAGAAAAGTTTACTTAGCTCACAGTTTGTAATCAGCTGGCTCCAAGACAGAGTGGCATTGTGAGGGACAACAGTTCACAGTTCAGAGCAGCAGAAGACAGTGAAAGTAGTAAGAGTAAAAGAGAAGAGCAAGCCTCTTTTCTTCCCTTATATTATAAGCAGGCTACCACCCTCTGGGATTGGTATGTGTAGCACTCACCCTATTTCCATGCCCTCCTGCACAGGATGAAGATGCTTACAAAGTGAGGACCTTGGCCCCCTGCTGAGTTGCCTAGTCAAACTTCTTGACACAATGTATCAACCATTACATCTAGTTAATAGGAAGGGCAGTTCCCATCACCCTGAAAAAGTTCACCTACCAAGTAGATTTTTCAGAGCTCCTTTCATATCCCTATTCCTCAGACTGTAGGTAAAAGGATTTAGCATGGGTGTGACCAGACTGCACAATGCAGCCACAATGACATCTTTGTCATTATTGTTATTGGATGAGGGGGAAAAGTAGAGCCCAATAATTGCTCCATAAAAGAAAGAAACTACACAGAGGTGAGAGCCACAAGTGGACAAGGCTTTGCAGATTCCCTTGATCGAGGGAGCTCTTAGGATGGTGGCCCCAGTGTGACCATAAGAGACCAGAATGTATATGAATGGCAAGGTAATGACCACAGTTCCTACAGTGAGCATAACCATCTCATTCATTGTCTGAGCTGCACAGTTTAAGTAAGGCAGAGAGATCACAGAAGTGGTGCAGGGTATTGTCTCTAGGGAAAGACAGTTGGAGCAGGAAAAGAGTGTGCAAGAGGGCAATGGCAATGGATAAGATCCAGGACACAATTACTAGCAGGAAGCAGCATCTCTGGCTCATGATGATGTTGTAGTGAAGGGGATGGCAGATGGCCACAGACCTGTCATAGACCATCGAGGTGAGAAGAAAGCTGTCAAGACCACTAAATACTAAGAAAAAAATTCCTGGAAAATGCACTGAGTGTATGAGATGGATTGACTCTGTGTCTACATATTCATGAGCATCTTTGGGATAGTGACAGATGATAAAGATACATCAGAAAAGGCCAAGTGGCTGAGGAAGAAGTACATGGGGGTGTGGAGTGGGAGTCCAGCCTGATGAGCAGGAGGATGAGCAGGTTCCCCAGCACCATGACCAGGTATAGGACCAGGAACAGGGTGTAGTACATGCCTTGCTCTTCCAGCTGGATGGGGAGCCCCAGGAGGATAAATTCAGATGCACTGCTGTGATTATCCCATCTCATGCTCTTCATCTCATTTTCTATAGATGAAAATAGAGATGGAAATACACATGAGAAGTAATTGTGACTACCCATAGTACAACCTGATTTTAACTAGCTTGTGTGATTGGGTTTCTGAGTATCACAAGCTTTTTGCTATACTAATGGGCTAATGATGGTATGAACAAAGAATAATCAACAAGGTGGTTATTCTCACTGTAGGAACCCCATAAAAATATTTTAGTAAAGGCATGAAACATCTGTATGATCATCAGATTAGACTATGATGCAAACTTAAGGAGGCCAGGAGTTGATGATATTGATTAGAAAATTTAAATCTATGTGCTCATTATTGTAATATACTATAACATAACAAGAGACCAATATGATAAGGAAACAGTTTGGGTGCATTCTTTAAAAGGAGTCCCAAAACTGGACACAAGGTACCTGCCCAGCACTGTGAGAGGCTGAACAAGGAAGATCACAAGTTCAAGCCCTCACCTGAGCAATTTAGTGGCTTTACGTGACTTAAGAAGGCCCTATCTCAAAATAAAAGTTTTAAGGAGAACTTGTCTCAGAGTAAAAAAGAGTCAAGGGTAATAACTCAGTGCAAAGGCCCTTGTTTAAATCCCTAAAAAAAGAGAAAGATTCTCTAAAACAAAAGCAAAAATTTTAAAAAGGAATCCTGAATAGAAGAATCTTTCCTATTAAGATTATTAAAATCGACATTCTAATTAAATGTTTGTAGAAGAGGGATTTAAGGCATTTAAGGAACAAACAAAATTCAAGATTGGGGTCATTCCAGGAAAGATAATGGGCTTGTAGAATTATTAAAAGCCAGAATACATTAGACTTTTTCTGACATATTGAGAAAGTTTTTATTCTATTCCCAAAGCAGTAATTCACCAAAGAAAATGTTTAAGATGAGAAGTGACCAAAAGTTTTAAACATCTTGCTGTCTACTGATTAGATATCAGATTACAGAAAGGTGAGATTATCTGCAGGAAAACTATGAGGTTATTGCAGCAATTTAGGTGGAAACTATTACATGTTTGCATCTGGACTGTGGCAGGAGACATGAAGAAAATTATAGAGATTTGGTATAAAATTTGGAAGAAAATCAGTAAGACTGACTGGAGAATAAAGGTAACAAAAGAAAATTATTTTTTCACTATCCTCTCAGGAATTAGTTATAGAATGAGTCAGAGAAAAAGGTATTAACATAGAGTTTGGGTTTTGTCCTATTTTTTCAACATTTGGATACAATCTCCATTCAAGGTAAATTACCTTACAGGCAGTAATCTATTATGGAATCTAGGGATTTGAGAAAAGATAGAATCTAAGAATGAGTAGCTCACACTGGATGCATACATGCACACACACCAAGCAACATATGCAGTCATATCATTGAATATAAATTCCACTCCTGCTCTGACTTAATCCCTTAGATGATCAGCACAGATACCTTCAGCTATGATGTTTCCATTTCTCTCTAAAAGGCATAGAATACAGTCAAATAGGTAAAGTCTATGAGGTTTAAGGGTACTTTGCAACATGTAGCTGAGTTATCAGTTAAGAATCAAGCAAGATAGATATATCAATACACATTTGTTTACAGCCACTGAGACACTGATGTAAGTTCTAATTTTACAAACCATAGAAAAGACTCAGGAGAAAATCCTCCATTTCCATGTCCAAATTAGAGACAAACAGAATGCAATTGTTTCATTGTCTGCCACTCTCTTGAGGGTAGGACTACTTTCTCGAAGCAGTCATTAGAGAATTCACCATTGGAGGAATAACGATAACCACAAGGCATCCATTAGAAACTTAGTGATCTGAAAATCTTCTTAGATTCTCAGTTTACCATGGGTAATATGTGATTCAGAGTCCATAATAAACCAAGTGGAGATGCAATGTAATAACCAGTCTCTTGTTTCTGAATGCCATACTATTTCAAAGACACCAAAAACACTTTAGTACCTTCACTCTCTGAATAAAAAAGTGAGAGATCTTGTATCTCATCATCACCACTGGAACAGAGAAATGAAATATGTTTTTCATAAATCATATTTTCTTGCCCCAAAGCTATGGTGTCAGCATTCTATTCTTGCAAGAATCTCACAATACCATAAAATAACCATGTGATGTTTTTTCTACTCAACGTCTTGAAAAGTTGATCCCAAATCCATTCCTTACATTTGCAGTTCCATTTCTTCAATGCCTGATAGAAAACAAATACTATGTGGTCATTATTCAAGGTGAACATGTGTGAGTTTTTATAAACATTTTAATTGGTTTATGACAAAAAGTAACCTGTACCTGGAGTTTCTGCTTGAATGTAGAATTCCTGTAAGATATTTAGACTTCAGGCATGGTGTGTAGGTCCTGTAGATTATGGTTGACCATCTGTTGCCCTAATTATAATGCTCACCTTGGCCTGCCTGTTTTCCTAAAAGTCAAGGTTTGACAAAATTTTATTTCCATACCAAAAGAACACCATTGATTCCTTTCTCTTACCCTAAATTCATGGAGATAAAGAAAAATCTATAACTCTACATTGTTTTTCTTTTCATTAAACAGTATGAGAAAAAATATCTCTTTGAATTAAGAATCAACATGACTATGTCCCCAGGTTCTATACCTTCTATGACTAGAAGACTTTCATCTATATCCTTTTCCATACATTTTATTCTGTCTTCCTGCATTCAATTTATATCTCTCACCATGTGACAGCTTATTATTTGGCAGTAAACTATACTCACATATGCTTACACCACAAAGTTGATAGACAAGATAAACAAGGATTTCAAAGAACATAACTCTAAGTGGACTGACACTCACAAAAAAGATGATAATTTCAGTAATAACCCTAGCAAGACAAGCTCAAACCAAGAAGCAGAGAGCAAAGAGGGGAGATGGGGAAAAGATAAGCCTTTCTAAGCCAGGCCCACAGTGATCCACTTCTTCCAATGGAAACTGCCTGCTAACAAGTCAGCTATAAACCCCATAATTCAATCATCTTTCAAAAACCACACCTATGAGCACATGAGGTTCTTGGGGGAAATAACCATGATGACAGGGTTGTGGGATATGACATTGTTAGTCAGCTTTCCATCACTGAGACAAAATATCTGAGATAATTTAGTAAGACAAAAGGTTTATTTTGGTTCAAGATTTCAGAGGTGTCAGACCTTGGTCACTTGGCCTTGTTGCTTTGAGCCTGTGGCATCACAGTACATCATGCCAGGGAGCCCTACTCACCAAATGGCTGCTCAGAGGCAAAGACAGAGAGAGAAGTAGCCAGAGGCTGAAGATGCTTCCAAGGACATACCTCTGTGACCTGACTTCTACCCACCAGGTCCCACCTCAAAGATACCACCATCTCCCAATAGTGCCACAGGCTTGAGGGTCATTCTAGATCCAAATGATAGTAAAGATCAATCAATAAAAATTATTTTATGTAACCAACAGGCAGAATGAAGGTGAAATTTTTTCATCAATAGTATTTAAAACACCCACCAATATATAAAACATTCACTAAAGAATTAGCAAAATCTGCATAAAATGAGTATGTTGAAAATACGAAATGTTGCTGAGAATAGCGTTGAAATATCTTTGTTCATATAGAGATACATATTATGCCTATGGATGGGAGAGGGTAGTGTTGACATAATGATAAACAACTTGATCTACCTATCCAGAAAGGAAGTCTACTTCTTGGGACTCAAAAACCTGAAATGAATACAACAACAAATATTTATATTAGTGGTCTTAGAGACACCAAAGTTATTTCCCATGTAAAGAATATTCTAGATGGATACAGACAGCATTGTCTTACTTCCTTAGTTTGTTGGGGCAATAAAACACAAAGGCCTCCTTCAGAATAACATGGGACATCAGAAATTATTTATTTTCTCCAATTTAATGGCCAGTGGTGATGCAAGTGGCAGAATGCTTCACATGGCTTCACGTTCTTGCATGGATTTGGGACAAATCTGGATGCTCAGGTTGTCATCAGGTACACACCGGGAGACAGACAGTAGCAGGCCTTCCTGGGGCTGGATTACATTGTGATGGGGCAGATATTAGGGACTGAGGCAAGTCCTACACTTATTTCTTTCCCTCTCCCCAAAGCAGATAATGTCTCTCTGTGTGATGCTCTACTTGGAAGAGAAAGTCAGTTGATTTTTCATCCAGATTGCCTTAAGGTTAATGTTCTACCATTTTTTCTTTATGTATAGGTATAGGTATGCAAGTATTGCAAGTATATTTCAGGCTATAGATTTTCAGCAGATATACCAGAATGCATTTTATTAAAAAACAAATGAATATTCATTTTTTTCTATTGCTACTGATTTTATCCTAGATTAAATGCTTAAGATGTTGTATCTCAGATGCTCTACTGTAAGGTTGCTATTTTTTTAAGTTGCTATTTTTATATTTATGGTTAATAAAGTTCATTTGGTCAGATATCTTAAGAGTATATATTAATAAATGTCTTGTTATTAAAATCTGGTTCATCATTTCATATACCCATTGATAATTTCTATGTTTTAAAAAGGTGCTAATGTGACTATTATATATTCTGTGTTTATTAAATGTAGTTTCCTGTAAGAACTTGTCACATGTATGAATTTACTTTTTCATTTGACTTATTTATGCATTATGGAATTACAGTTTCTTATTTATTCTCTAAGGTGATTTCACATTGTGATTTTAATTTGCATTTCCCTAATGGTGAAGGATGTTGAAATTTTTTAATATCTATTGGACATCTGTATGTCTTCTTTTAGGAAATCTCTACTCAGATCCTTTACCAATTTTTATTCTTGCCCTTAATATATCTTAATTGGGTGGAATATGTTTTTAGTATATATATGATTTTTTGTTCATCTTTAGGATTCAGTAATTATGGCATATTTTTGTAGTTTATTTGCCTATGGCTTTGATTTTCCCATTTCTTCAACTTATCACTTGGTGTCTTTCATTAATTACAGAATTGTTAAAAAGTAGATATTTGTTTCTGATTTTTCTCTATATCTTCTTCTGGATCTCAATAAACGTGTTTTTAAATTTTCCCTGTTTTCCAATATTTATCTATACTTTTTTCTATATATTCTATTCTTTTATTCCTTTATGTATGTTACTTTGCATACTTTCATGGAACACATCCACTTGTTTGTGAAGATTTTACTGTTATCCAGCTTTCCATTAATCCATCTCCAACATCTAGTTTATGGTTCCACACAAGCAGCCAACAACTTCTCCTCGCAGATGAGGCAGTTTACAGTGAAAAACTTTCATTGACTATTTAGAGGGCAAATTTCCATCAAACTTCATGGGATCACTTCTCTTAAATTTCATCCAAACTGCACAATAATGATTTCTCTGTCATCTGTTGAGCCACATTCTTATCCTTTACATTACAATCTATGTCTCAATTTTGAAGTGGGGCCTCCTTCTTGAGTGTGTTATTTCAGCCTGAGACATACTCACTGCTTTGCCCATAAATGGGAATAAAGTACTCATAAAGGAAATATCATGAATAAACCTTGAAAACATTATGTGAAATCAAAGAACCCAGACACAAAAGGTTACATATTACAGTTATATTTATATGAGTATCCATAATAGGCAAATCCAAAGACAGTAGTGGTTTAATGTTTGCTACGGACTAGGAAAGAAGAGATGAGATGATTGCTTAGTAGGCATGTGTTTCCTTTTAGGGTTTTGGGAATAAAATAGTGCTTATGATTGTATATTATGAATGTACTACTAGACGACACTGAGTTGTCAAACAGATGGCTAAAATGACCAGTTTTTTTGTTACACATATTATGCTGCAATTTTTAAAAAATTTTAACAGAAGCAAGAAGCAATCAGTGCAAAAAAGCACCCACAAAGTAAAATAATAATGTGTGATTAACAAGTTCATAGGGGGGAAATGGAGTAACAAAGGATATATTTAGTTAATAAAGTGCAGAGGAAAATGTAAAACAACTTTCCTAACTAGAAAACAGAAATATGGAAAATATAAACTTATGTTTTTCCTTATTAGGGGAGTGGAGGAGGGGAAAGGAGATGAAACAAAAATTAAGATGTGTTGCATACATGTAAAAACGCCACACAAAAATGTAATAATTATGCACCACAAACAAGTACTAATAAAAGATAAATAGTGAAAAGGAAAATACAAACTTAACTGAATCATGATTACATTAAATATAAATACAGTACACCAAGTTTCCCAAGAAAGTAATAATGTAAACATGAAGATTAAAAACTCAACTTTATATTGTTTACAATGAACATTTATTCCACATACATAAGTACATAGACAAGTTCAACTAAAATGATGGAAAAGAAATAAAATGCAATCACTAACCCTAAAATAAATGCATATCTATGATAAAATTGAAAGTAGATGACATACTAAAGTAGAAGCCATCAATAAAAATTAAGTGAAATATCTTCTAATTCTAAATTTAATGGTGGCCACATCCAGCAAAACTCAAAGCATCTAGCAGGAGCCTGAATTCAGTCCTGGACCATGAACATGTACGGGTTGAATCTCAGCACACAGGGAAGCCTTGGAACATCATTCCCAGCTGGTAAGACCATGTCCCACATCTAAAATCACTGGAGGACACATGGGAGGTCCTCATGGGCCTAACTGGGCCATGACCAGTGAACTCCAAGCAGCTAGCAGGGGCCTGAATTCAGTGCTAGGCACTGAACATGAGTAGAATGAATCCCAGTGCACAGGGACGCCTTAGAACATCACTCCCACGAAGTAAGAATACGCCCTGCATCTCAAAACACAGGACACATGTGAGTCTCTGCAGGCTTAACTGGCCCATGCTCAGTGAACTTCAAGTGGTTAGCAGTTGCCTGCAGTCTGTTCCAGGAGCTAAAAGTGGCCAGGTGATTCCCAGAAAACAAGGAAGCTTTGAAACATCGCTTGAAACCTGTAAATATAGGAAAATGACAAAACAAAACAGCAAAATGCAATCTCAAACTTCCAGCGCAACCCAAGCAAGCCTAGGAAACATGGACACAGAAGAAAATATAAGCCATACACCTGAAATGTCTGAAATGATAACAACTGAAGTAAAGAAACAATGCTGGGAAACTATAAAAGAACTAAAATCAGAAATAATTTCCCAAGTAAAAGAAGAAATGATAAATGTAATGAAAGAAATGCTGAATGCATCTAAAGAAGACATAGTCAAAAAATTAGAGGAACAATGAAAAAAAGATGGAAATTCTGAATGAACAATATAAGAAACAAAGAGAATGCATGAAGCAGATTCAAAGAGATATACAGGAAATCAAAAATTCCATCAAAAGTTGGCAAACCCACCCAAATGAAAGTGAAGATAGAATTTCAGATCTCAGAACCAGGGAAGCCAGGTCCGCCAAAAGGGGAGCCAAGCAGGCACCATGCGGCGAGGTGAGTTGCAGCTCAACAAGGCAGACCCAGAAAAGTTTGGGACCATCAATCCCAGTGGCTAGGTGCCCACCCAGCCCCCTTAGGCCACTAAACTAAGCTCCAGATGTTCCACAGGCTTGAGTGGACTGTGCCCAGCTACCTTCATTCAAGCAAGGGAGCCATGCCCACCAAAAGGGGAGCCAGGCCCGCACCACTGCCATGAGGTGAGTTGCACCTTACCAGGGCAGGTCCAGAAAAAGTTTGGGAACATCGATCCTGGTGACTGGGTGCCAGCCCAGCCACCTAAGGACACTGGACTAAGCTCCAGAGGTTCCATGGGCTTGAGTGGACTGTGCCAAATGATCTTCATTCAACCAGGGGAGCCAGACCTGCCAAAAGGGGAGCCAAGCAAATGCTGCACCACAAGGTGAATTGCAGCTCCCCAGGGCAGGCCCAGAAAAGTTTGCGACCATTGATCCCAGCAGCTGGGTGTCTGCCCAGTCCCCTTAGGACACTGGACTAGGCTCCAGAGGTTCCACAGGCTTGAGTAGACTGTGCCCAGTGACCTTCATTCAACCAGGGGAGCCAGGCCCACCTAAAGGGGAGAAAAGCAGGTACCACACCACAAGGTGAGTTGCAGCTCACCAGGGCAGGTCCCCCAAAAAGTTTGGGACCATCGATCCCAGCAGCTGGATGCCAGCCCAGCTCCCTTAGGACACTGGACTAGGCTCCAGAAGTTCCACAGGCTTGAGTAGATTATGCCCAGTGACCTTCATTTAACCAAGGGACCAGGCCCACCACACAAGGGGAGCCAAAGCCAAGTGAGTCCCAGTAGCAGAGGGCTCAGGAGGTGATTTCCAACACATCCAGGGAAAGCTTTGGAACATTGCTGGAAACATGGAAATATAGGAAAATGACAAAATGAAAGCCCAAAATGCAATCTCAAAACTCCAGCCCATCCCAAGAAAACCTAGGAGCCATGTACATAGAAGAAAATATTACACATACACCTGAAATGCATGAAATGACATCAACTGAAATAAAGAAGCAAGTATGGGAAGCTATGAGGGAACTCAAATCAGAAATAATCTCCCAGGTGAAAGAAGAAATGATAAAAGTAGTGAAAGAAATACTGAATGCATCCAACAAAGACACAGCTAAAAAATTAGAGGAACAAAGCAAAATGATAGAATCCCTGAATGAACAATTTAAGAGACACAATGCATTAAGTAGATTCAAAGAGATATACAGGAAATCAAAAACTCTATTGAAAGTTGTAAAAACCACATCAATGAAAGTGAATATAGAATCACAGACCTCAAAGGTAAGATTGCAGCTAGTGAACAGGAAAGGAAAGATCTTCTAAAAATAACAAGAAATCAGTAAATAACAATTCAACAGCTGCAAGATGATGCAAAGAAAAACAACATAAGATTAATATGGATAAGTGAAAAAGAAGAGGACAACACAAATGATATCAAGAGGCTATTTACAGAAGTAATAGCTGAAAACTTACCAAACATCAGTATGGAAGCTGACATACAGATTAGTGAAGCATGTAGAACTCCAAATAGCCATAACTGAAAAAAATTCATCCAGACATATAATAATCACCACCCCAGAAATCCAACACAAGAACAGAATATTAAAAGCTATAAGAAAGAAAAGACAGATCACTTATAAAAGAAAACCTATCAGAATCACAGAAGACTTCTTCACACAAACAATGAAGTCAAGAAGAGCATGAAATGAAGTGTTTCAGATACTAAAGGAAAACAACTTCCAATCCAGACTGCTGTGCTATGCAAAATTGTCCTTAAAAATGGATGGAGAAATAAGATACTTCCATGATAAAGAACAGCTGAAGAACTTCATGATCACCAAACAAACCCTGCAAAAAATACTCAAAGACATTCTAGATATGCATAGGAAAATACCACTAAGCAATACAGATGATTAAACAGAATGGAAAGTTAAGATACAACATCAGAAAGATAACATGTCAAAAATAAACCAATATATAACAGTTATAACCATTAATGTAAATGGCCTCAATTCACCAGTTAAAAGAAATAGACTAGCAGAATGGATCAAGAAACAACATTCAACCATATGCTGTCTACAAGAAACCCATCAAACACAAAAGGAAACTCATAGACTGAAAGTCAAAGGATGGAAAACAATACTCCATGAAACAGAAACTCAAAAAAAAAGAGGGGGTAGTTATTCTTTTCATAGACCATATGAACTTCAAACCAAGAATGGTCTGAAGAGATAAAGAAGATCACTACATACTAGTTAGGGGAAAACTGCAAGAGGAGGAGATAACAATCTTAAATATATATGAACCAAATTCCAGAGCACCAAACTACACAAAGCAAGTATTAACAGAAATGAAAAATCAAATAGGCAATAACGCAACTATAACAAGAGACCTTAACACATCGTTGACACAAAGGGCTAGATCAACTAGACAGAAAATCAGCAAGGAAATAACAGAACTGAATCACACCTGTGAACAAATGGATTTGATAGACTCATACAGAGTGTTCCATCCAACACCAGAAAATATATTCTTCTCAGCAGTACATAGGACATTCTCTAACATAGACCATCTACTGACCCACAGAACATATTTAACTAAATGCAAAAGAATTGAAATTATCCCATGCATGCTATCAGTTCATAGCACCAGGAAACTAGAAATTAATGATAAAAGTAACTGTAAACCACACAAACACATGGAAATTAAATGATACACTTTTGAGCAATCATTGGGTTACAGAGGAAATTAAAGAAGAAATTTAAAAATATGTCCAAGCAAATGAAAATACAAATACAACTTACTGGAACCTTGGGATGTGATGAAATCAGTCCTCAGAGGAAAATTTATTGCACTGAGTTCCCACATTAGAAAAACAGAACAAACACAAATAAGCACCCTGATATTACACCTCAAACAGCTAGAAAAAGAAGAGCAAGTCAAGCCCAAAGCCAAAAGAAGGGGAGGAAATTATAAAGATCAGAGCAGAAATTAATGCAATAGAGACTAAGAAAACAAAGAAACAATGAATCAAAGAGTTGGTTCTTTGAAAGAATAAATAAAATTGACAAGCCCCTAGCCAACCTAATTTAAAAAAGGAAAGAAAAGACTCAAATTCACCGAATACGGAATGAAAAAGGTGAAATCACTACCGATCCTGTGGAAATACAGAAAATCATCAACAACTATTTTAAAAGCCTCTATTCTCATAGGTTCGATAACACAGAAGAATTGGACAGATTCCTACAAACATATGAACTATGAACTAGATCAAGAAAATGTAAAACTACTAAACAACCCAATTTCTATTAATGAAATTGAAAATGTAATCAAGTCCCTACCAACAAAGAAGAACCCAGGCTCAGATGGATTCACTGTGGAATTCTACAAGAAATACAAAGAAGAATTAATGCCAACACTCCTCAGACTCTTAAATGAAATTGAAAGTGAAGCAATTCTCCCTAAGTCATTCCTGGAAGCAAATATCACTCTAGTGCAAAAGCCTGAGAAAGACCCAACTAAAAAAGAGAACTACAGGCCAATCTCCCTAATGAACATAGATGCAAAAATTCTCAATAAAATATTGGCAAACGGGATGCAGCAAATCATCAAGAAGATTATACACTATGACCAAGTGGGATTCATCCCAGGCATGCAGGGATGGTTCAACATACATAAATCAATAAATGTAATCCACCATATCAATAGAGCCAAAAGCAAGAATCACATGATCATTTTTATAGATGCAGAAAAAGCTTTTGATAAGATCCAACAACCATTCATGATAAGAACCTTACAGAGAATTGGAAAAATGGTCTTTACCTCAATATAATAAAAGTCATCTACAACAAACCAACAGCCAGTGTCATATTACACTTGATCTTAGCCAAAAGGCTGAGAAGCAATTGCCAGTGTCATATTAAATGGCCAAAAACTGAAAGCCTTTACCATGAAATCAGGCAAAACACAAGGATGTCCATTATCACTGCTCCTAGTCAACATAGTACTGGAAATACTAGCCAGAGCAATTAGACAGGAGAGAGAAATAAATGGAGTAAAGACAGGAAAAGAAGAAGTTAAATTATCATTATTTGCAGATGACATGATACTCTACATAGAAGACCCCCAAACCTCTGTTGAAAGACTTCTAGCTATAATAAATAAATTCAGCAATGTAGCTGGATACAAAGTCAATACTCAAAAATCAATAGCATTCTTATATACTTTACAACAAAATCACTGAGACAGAAATAAGAGGAGACACACCATTTGCACTAGCATCCAAAAAAATGAAATACTTAGGAATTAATCTAACAAAAGTTGTAAAAGAGTTGTACAAGGGAAATTATAATACCCTGAAAAAAGAAATCGAAGAGGACATCAGAAAATGGAAAGACATCCCTTGTTCATGGCTAAGAAAAATAAATATTGTGAAAATGGCCATTCTCCCCAAATTGTTATACAGATTCAATGCAATCCCAATCAAAATACCACTGACATAATTCATAGATCTAGAGAAATCACTCCTAAAATTCACATGGAACCAAAAGAGACCTAGAATAGCAAAGGCAATTCTGAGCAGCAAAGGCAAGGTAGGAGGCATCACAATCCCTGACCTAAAGTTATACTAAAAAGCTACTGTAATAAAATCAGCATGGTACTGGAATAAAAACAGACCTGAAGATCAATAGAATAGGTTAGAAGATACAACTACAAACACACTCAACCACTTTATCTTGGATAAAGGGGCCAAGCATGTCCACTGGAAGTACAATAGTCTCTTTAATAAATGGTGCTGGAAAAACTGGCTTTCCATATGCCGAAAACTAAAATTAGACCCATGCCTATCACCATGTACTAAACTAAAATCCAAATGGATCAAAGATATAAATATTAAAACAGAAACACTATCTGTTGGAAGACAAAGTAGGTAAAAACCTTGAAGACATTGGGGTAGGTAGAGAATTCATGAACAAGAACCAAACTGCATGGGAAATACTGCCCAGAATCAATTACTGAGATCACATCTTATTAAAGAGTTTCTGCATGTCCAAAGAAATCTCCAGCAGAGTGAAAAGAAAACCAACAAACTGGGAAAAAAAATCTTAGTGGACTGTCCCTCAGACAAAGGACTTCTCTCTAGAACTTATAAAGAATTAAAAAAAATAAGACCCCCAAAATTCAAAGACCCAATCCAAAAATGGGCATCCGAGATGAACACAGTTCTCAGATGAAGAAATACGAATGGCAAATAAATACATGCAAAAATGTTCATCATCATTGGTCATTAGAGAAATACAAATTAAAACCACACTGAGATTCCATCTCACTCCAGAAAGCATCAAGAAAACTACCAATAACAAATGCTGGAGAGGCTGTGGGGAAAAAGGAACTCTTCTGCACTGTTGGTGGGAGTGTAGACTGGTACAACCACTGTGGAAGTCAATCTGGAGATTCCTCAGAAAGCTGGGGTTGGAGGTCCCATTTGACCCAGCTATTCCACTCTTAGGCATATTCCCAGAAAATCTGAAAACATCTTACCACAGCAATATATGCACACCCAATGTTTATAGCAGCACAATTTGTAATAGCCAGATCTTGGAAACAACCTAAGTGCCCATCAACCGAGGAATAGATTAAAAAATTGTGGTACTTTTATACAATTGAGTACTACTCAGCTATAAAGAATGATCACATTGAGATATTTATAAATAAATGGATGGAACTTGAATCTATACTCATAAGTGAAATAAATCAAACTCACATGTATAAATACCATATAGTCTCCCTAGTGTAAGAAATGGTAAGAGTACAGAAGATTTTATGGAAATCATGGTTCACCATCATACTGCTTTGATGTCTTATGTCTTAATTCATTGGTTGGAATGCTTTTATTCTGTTTTGTTTGATCTTAATATATGTGATGGTATGAATAGTTACTTTGAAGACAAGACAATATGGCAGCCATTGTTGATTTAATATCATCTTGGTCTGAAGTCCTACCATGCTTTTTTTTTCTATTACCATTGGTTCTATCACATTGTGTCTTGTTGGATTTTAACATGTATGATAGTAAAAACAAAATTTTTATGGAAAATAAGATAATGTAGCAGCCATTGTTCATCTTTAGTTATTTGGTTCAGAATGCCCTGGAATACTTCCATTCTCTTGAGTTGTTTTATTCTACTTTGTTGTGTTTGACATTGTTATAAAGCTAAGCTCAACTAATTCAAAGAAAGAGACATTATGATAGCTACTGTTAATATCCAATTGTCTTGTTGTGAAGTTCTGTGTTGCTTACATTGTTCTGTTCTGATTTGCTTAGATCTGTCCTCTTTTGTTTTATTCTCTTTAAAATAAAAAAAAGAAAGATGTGGTATTTTTATACAATGGAGTACTACTCTGCTATAAAGAGTGATCACATTGAGATATTTATAAGTAAATGGATGCAACTCAAGACCACACTAATAACTGAAATAAATCAAACTCATATGTGTAAATACCATATAGTCTCCTAGTGTAAGAAATGGTAAGAGTACATAAGATACAAAAAACTCCATAATTATAGTAAAAGGGTAATAATCTGCTTAAAGGGAAAAAAATAATATCGCAGGGAAAATGAAGAAAAAGAAAAAGGAAGGGAAAAGAAAAAATATCTAAAATTATATAAACACACTTAGGATAGCTAAGATGATTGTGCTACAAATTCTCTAAGTCCCTGGAACAAAATAGTTAATATTCATAGGATTGGAACAATTTTGATATTATTGTATGATGATCTGAGAGGATTGGAACAATTGTGCATATTATTTTATAGTGATCTGAGGAACTCTTGAAGATCATTATGTAAAATAACAACCCTAGTTATGCTCATACCACCTTGTTCTCAAGGCTTATATTGTCAGTGTTCTAGGCTCTTTGCTATTGTTTATTTGTCTTTTTGTTTCATGTTTTCCTAGGAATTTGTTTTGTTTTGTTTTGCTTTGTTTTTCCCTCTTGTACAGAAAGGATAAGTATACATGTAGAGTCTCATGCATGCATAGAACTTCTAAAAAGTTTATGAGAATCAATTGTATAATGCACGATGAAATGAACAGCTATTTTGAAGAAAAAGAGACACTAAGGTACCCAGTGCTGATTCTGTAGCATCATGATGTGAAATCCAGCAATACTATTATTCTTTGTTCAGAGTTATTTTAGTCTGTTTTGTTTTGTTTAATTTCAACATACATGAAGGCATGGACAGCTATTTTGAAGACAATGAGAGACATTATGGCAACCATTGTTGACTTTCTTACTGTCTGGTCTTGAAGACAAGAGAGAATATGATAGACAGTGAAGATCTCTGGTTGTCTTGCTTTGAAATCTGTGTCTCTTACATTGTTTTCCTATGATTTGTTTTGTTATGTTTAATTTTACCCTCTTTAAAATAAAATTTAAAATAAATAAATAAATAAATAAATAAATAAATGTAATGGTGCCTTGCCAAATAAATAATGAATATCTGTAGGATTTAACATTTCCATGGTGTAAGTATTCTCATGATGGCTGATTTCTAACCATCAACATAATTGTAACTGTGGATCTGGGAAGCAATAATCACAGTGAACTTTAGCCCACTTCAGCACATCACTACATCAACAAATCAGTCCACTAAAAATAAATCATAGTACTAAATTGATGTGTCCTCTATTACAAAGTTTAAAAAATACATAATTAAAACATGACATACCTAAAAGGAGAAAAGGACAAATCCACAACTATAATGGTTCAACATGTTTTGCTTACAATTTTATTTTTTTTATTTTATTTAAGCAGAGGGGAAAAATAAAGCAAAACAGAAAAAAGGGTAGAAACAATACAGAATTTCAAAAAAATGAACAGTAAGAAATCACTAGTTGATACACTACATATTGTCTTATCGGATGTAGTTGTTCAAGTTACAAAATTAAAGCATACAAAGTAGACATTCAAACAGTGAGGCTGCAGACAGTTCTGTTCTCTGATCCAACGAAAACTTAGCAACATAATTATCCATCCTACACCCTTAAATATACATGCAGTTATATCCTTTAGAGCACTTGCTTTTCCTCCTTTTACTTTTTTTCATATTTTTTTATTTAAAGAGAAAAAATGGAAAAAGGTAGGAATATTACAGAATTTCAAAAAAGAAGATAAATAGTAAGAAATCACTAGTTGATACATAACATATTGTTCTTTTAGAAATAGTTATTCAAGTTACAGAATTAAAGCACACAAAGTGGACACTCAAGCAGTGAGAGTACAAACAGATCTGTTCAAGAACCCAACAAGAACCTAGAAATATGGTCATCAATCCCACACATCTAAACATACATGCAGCTATATCTTTTATAGCGCTTCCTATTTCCTCTTTTTCCTTTTGCTTTTTAAGTCGATTATCTGTTTAGTTATAGCATGTTTCAGGTTGCTCAGTACCTTACTTAGCTGTTTTGTTGTTGTTATTTACTTTTTTATTTTTTCTTACTTATTATTATTTTGTATTTTATTTATTTATTTTATTTTGAAGGTAGTAAAATACAGCAGAACAAGACAGGACATAGCCAATTGAGGCAGTGCAGTGAAACTGATACAGAACCTCACAGCAGGTTACCGGGATAACAGCAATAGGTACAATAGTATATCTGGTTTTCTTCACAATAGTTGTTCCTTCAATCAGGTAGAGCAATATTGAAGGAAATACCAAAATTATAAAAACAAAATATTGAATAGAGCAATACCATTGATCAGAACAAAGCAAAACAGAAATAAAAATATTTGCCCTCAAAGATATGGCAGAAGAAAATCCCCCTTATTTACTATATCACATATAGTCAAACTCATATAATCATGCTCAGATCTCTGGTTCTCACCTGCTAGCAGGGGTGGGGTGGGGGGTGGATGTTTGATTCTTAGCCCGCGCACTGGTAGGCTCACAGCCGCCCACCAGAGTGGCGAGCTGGCTGCCCGTTTTCCCAGTGCCCCAAAGTCCAACAAGGTGTGTCGCGGATCTCAGGAAATGCAGATATGATTCTTGCCCTGGGGCTGCCATGGTTTGCCAGGTCACATCCACTTACCAGAGCAGCATGCTGGTGGCTGCCTACTTTCCCAGCGCCCCAACGTCCAACATGGCCTTGCTTACAATTTTATACATATTACTATAGATGATAAATAAGCAAAACTTGATTAAGAACAGGAAAAGATATAAGAAGCCACTTAACAAACTTGACCTTTCTGACATATTAAGAGTGCTGAACATAAAAACAGAACACATATCACTTTAAGACTATATGGAGTTGCCAACTATATGATAATTTTAGGAAACGGACTTCACAAAGCTAATAAGTGAAATAAGTGTCACTTATGGAAATTGACCTTGTAGACAAACATTTCTAGGGCTTATTTTATATCTTTGTTCCTCAGGCTGTAAATGAAAGGATTTAGCATGGGCATAACTACTGTGTAAATGACAGAAGAAATTATGTCCTTGTCACTGGAGTTTCATCATGAAGAGAAAAAGTAGACACCTGCAAGTGTCCCATAGAATAAAGACACCACAAAGAGATGGGAACCACGAGTAGAAAAGGCTTTATAGACTCTCTTAGTAGAAGGAACCCTCAGGACAGTGGTTCCTATATGGATATAAGAGCCCAGAATACTACTCAAGGGCAAGATGAAAAGCATTCCTCCCTCAGTGAAGATGACCAATTCATTGAGGGAGATGTCTGAGAAGCTCACCTTCAAGAGAGAACTGAGGTCACAGAAGAAGTTGGCAATAATATTTTCAGCACAGAAGGACAGTTTGTCCAAGAGAAAAGTGTGCAACAGGGCATGGGAAAAAGAGAAAAACCAGGACCCAGCTACTAACAAGACACACAGCTCCTCTCTCATGACAGCAACATAGTGTAGTGGGTGACAGATAGCCACATACCTGTCATAGGCCATCACTGAAAGAAGGAAATTGTCAAGACAGCCAAAAAGAACAAAAAAGTGCATCTGAGAAATGCACTCTTCATGGGAGATGGATTGCTGCTGAACCTGAATACTCACCAGAAGTTTTGTAACTGTGAAAGAGGAAAGGGAAATGTCAGAGAAGGCCAAGTGGCTGAGGAAGAAGTACATGGTGGTGTGGAGGCGGGAGTCCAGCCTGATGAGCAGGAGGATGAGCAAGTTCCCCAGCACTGTGATCAGGCCCATGACCAGGAACAGGGCAAAGAACAAACACAGTCTGCTGCTCTGGCCAGATTGGGAGCCCTAGGAGGGGGAACTCAGACATGCTGCTCTGGTTCTCCCTTCTCATGCTGCTCTGCTGTCTTTTGGGAACTGGAAAAAGGGAAAGATGACAATGAACACAGTCATAACGTTGTAGTAATTTCCTTTCTAGTGTTAAAATTCTTAGCTTTACTTCTGTTTATTTTCGCATTTGGTGCATGAATCATAAATCTTCCCATTCTAGGTCCAGTGATTCACCAAACCTTCACATTAAACAAGTGTGTTTTCAAAGAAACAAAAGGTCACTAATCTTTTACTTAACATGTATTTACTGAGCAGCAGCTTCATCCCAGTCACTATCCATTTTCTGAGTACTTAAGTAGATAGCTGCGAACAAGCAATGAAAAGTCTCTGTATACAGGAAGGTTATGTATGTATATCAAGCCAAATTCAAATCTCAGCAATTTACACTGAAATATTAATTGGGCATCAGGAAATGGGTATCATTCATCTCTTTAAACTGCTGAGTATTATTTATTTACTTTATTTTCTGTAAGCATAGCCTAGCTTCTCTTAATTGGACACAGAGAGAAAATATGGTATAATCTTGCTCATTTTGGTGCCTAAAATATCAAATAAACAAAAATAGAAAATGAAGTAATGGTTACCAGTCCTTTAAAATTAATATTAAACTTCATAAATTGAAACAGAACTACTAAGGCTTAGTCACTAAAGCTTTGTTTAGCTTACAATACCATTGGCTAGATCTTGCCTGTTCTGAGACCTTTAAAATAATCTCTCACCAAAAGTGGCCAAGCCAGATTTCCAAACTAAATTAATAACAGTTTTCCAAACTAAATTAATAACAAACTAAAGCCCAGTTTCCAAACAAAATTAATAACAATGCCAGATGTGTACTTTCTGATGAAATCATCACCATAACCCTAACAACTTGGGTATTATACCCATTTAACAAAGAAAAAGTAAATCATAAAATCATGGAGTGTTTAAATGTGCAATTTAGTATAATAAATGGAAAGGATATATGTATCTGACACAATTCATGCTCTGAAAAAAGGAATTCATAGATTAAAAGTCAAAAAAATGGAAAATAATACTCTACACAACAGGAACCCAGAAAAAAAGCAGGGGCAGCTATCCTATTTGTGGACAATGTAAACTTCAAACCACTCCTAATAGGAATCATACTGCTCAGTCATCAGAATATCCAAAGACACTGTATAACGTCTATCACCTCTGTCCAAAAGTCCTTAAATCCCTGCTAAGAAAAATTTACTACTCACATCATGCAACTTCCAAGACTTTCACATACTGTACTTAAACTTCTTTTTAAAAAATAAATACATAGTCTGAGACTTTCTGGTGCATAAGGTAAATATGATGTTCTTCATTTCATAGATATGAAAACACTCTGGCCACAAGTGACTAACCCAAGGTCACTCGGCTAATTGATAGTGAATTCTACATTCAATATTTCTAAACCCATATCCAAAAGAAGGAATATCATGTAAAGGAACACAACAATAAGTATTCTCTGGGACTTTCACAGGGATGCAGGCTAATTCAGTTCATGGCCACCAAGAAGGACAGTGGTTGGATGCTGATAAGGAGTCCTGGCCACCCACTGACCAGTCAGTCCTCACCAAGAAACCACAAAACCCCAGAGGGTGAGAACCAAGCAAGTACCTGATCTCACAAGAAAGCAGTTGGGTTCTTGAGTCATAAAGGGTCAGGCTGTAGTACTGATGTGTGAAAGGAAACTTTTGGACAGGCAAGTCTTCTCTGACTTCTACGTGTTCTCCCTGAGGCAATGTCAAAGTAAGGAGCCTCCATGAAGCAAGCATTAGATTTTGGGAAAAGCAACAAAACTACCTATTTTTTACCGATCACCATGTACCAGGGATGGTGCTGGATAATTTGTATATACTGGCTCATTTATTGGTCAAAGAATTATGATAAAGTAGGACTACCTGGGGGTGGTGGCACATGGCTGCAGTCCTAGCACTCTAGCAGGGTGAGGCAGGAGCACTGCAAGTTTGAGTGGATGATTTAGTGACCTAGCAATACCTCGTCTCAAAATTTTAAAGTTTTAAAAAAGATTGGGATAGTTTAGTGAGAAGGTCCAGGGTTCAATCTCCAATAATGCAAAGATAAAAAGGTAGGACTAGTTAGCCCTCCTTTATTAATCAGGAAGCTGGATCTCATAGGGTGAAGTCACTTCCCAGGGTCACAAAAATGTACAAGGTTTAGCTCAGCAGTATAAGTGCCTGCCTGGCAAGCATGAGGTTGTGAGGTCAATCCCTGGTACAAAAAAAAAAAAAAGTACAGGGGCCAGACTGAGGAGGGACCCATGTAAGCTTAATACAGAAACCACACTCTTACCCATTAGATATGAGCTGCACAGCAGTAAAAACACACATACACCTGCCCACTCAATGCCGGAAAATAATTGTTAGAAGATGCTTAATGAAATACTTGATGATATAAAGGTCATGAGTCTTTGAAACACAAAAATGAAACACATACACACATATACACATACACACATCTACACATGTACACACTTAAATGCTGATTTATGACTTTTTGCTATCTGTAACTGACGCTGATCCTAAAGAAAGTAGTTATGTGGCTCAGTTAACCAGAGTCATAAAACCAAAATACAAAAAAGTGCACAAGATTTAACACACAAAGTACAAATAACTTACACAGACACACAAAAACACTTGCATCTTAAACATAACACAATCAGGAATATAAAAATCACCTAGCAGAGGTTTAAACTCTTAGTTTGAACATTAATTCATATCAGGTATGTCCCAGGCCGAACCGGAATAATGGGGGCATGGAGGACAAGGTCCACGCCTCCTCTCTCAGTGCTGGCAGCCCTCTGCAGCAGCACAGCCAGAAGGGAGATGTGAGCCCTCCTCAGGAGACAGGCAGGCTTGAGGGTCTGGCGGCCAGAGTGTAGGGTCCTGGCAGAGGATCTGACCCCTGCCACCTCCCTCCACACCCTTGCAGCACAGCCGGTCCCGTCCTCACAGCGAGGCCGCAGCAGGTCCCAGTCTCCGGGAAAGGTGTTTATTCAGTGAGATTACACCAGTGGCGCACGGGGCCAGTTCCAGACCCCCATGGATCCGGAGAACCGGATTGAGAGGCTGCAGCTTGAAGAAACTGTGAGAACTCTCAATAACCTTTATGAGAAGCAGAGAAACTGGGCGGGGGGGATCCTATCTCAAGGCTATTTAGCTTAGCAGAGTGTGCCGTCTTCTTACGCATGGAAACCCGTGATAAGAAGGTTCTGAAAGAAAGGCTCCAAGAATATCCAAGAGCTGTATGAGAAACTATATGCTCTCTGAGGCCTCCTCTAGAGAGAGCATTGTATTTGAGTGTTGTTAAACCCTATTGAGAGAGGACTTCAAGTTAATGAAATTACTATTTATGAAGACAGAGACATGAGCAGTGGAAACTAAACCATCAATTTGAAGATGCCACTCCTGCTAGGACCCTCTTTATCCACTGACTGATCACAGTGTCCCTACCTCCTCCCCAGAGCATCATTCCTTTGGAACTGCTGCCAGAGCCATAATACCATTTACTCCGAGGACTTTCTAAAATTATATACCTGGAGTAACCTCTAGTTGCTTAGAAACCACTTTATGTCTCCAAATTGTGTAGGACTCTGTAATATTCTGGTTAGTTTCTGAGAAAACACAGTGAACTATTTCACTTTCTAAATTCAGAGGCATTTAGTAAAATATGCAGTTAATCACCCACTGCCATTTCATTTCTTCCCTATCATCAGTATCACCTTATTCCTTGGGCCAGTTTCCCAGGTGGCTTTTGACTTCAACAAGTCCTGTTTTAGCCAGTGTTCAGTCTGACTCATCAAATTTTTTTAATAAAAGGCTGTGTTTCGGGTAAAGTTACCTGTGTCTGTGGTTATGCTACTATAATTCCCAGATTTCAAAGAACTATCCATTTTACTACGAATCAAATCCTAAGATTGTTTCTTCTCTTCAGTTTCTCAAACTGAAGATCATTGAAGAAAATAATGTGTAATGAGATTTGTCTCCTTACAACAACTATTGCTGATTAAACCAGTATTTAATGCAATTTCCAATTAATTTCTTTGGAGACTTATATATTACCGCCTTACCCTGAGTGTCAAGAGATGGTCTGTGTTGCTTGTTCATTACACAAATAAATAAGCACAATAAAGTGGATGCTGAAGCATCAAACACATAAATGTCTTTGTTGTGTCCCTGAGTGTGTCATAAGCAAGTGTAATATATATACGGTACATAATGATTCATAAACTTCTCATGTACAGTATTCAGTACCCAGAAATCTTATGATTGGTTAATGTTAAGTGACTTTTATGTTAAACTTTCAAGTCTGAGTCTGTATTTCTAGCTGTTTTATCTGCATATACCTAGTATTGGGTTTCTGATGCCCTTAATTCTTTTGAGGCTTTGAGAGCATTATATTTGAGAGAGAGAGTTAAGAAACATTAGGAAAAAATGAAGCAGTTAAAAGTTTTATTTTCAGAGATATTATAGGTGCTAATACTGGATTAAATCTTTCAGATTTAATTTCTTTTCCAGATATGGTATTTACCCAGAAAATTCCATAAGTCTGTGTAATACTTTAACTGTATAAAACTCGTTTATTGCTTTATAGCTTGGAACAATGTCTGTTTGCCTTTTAAACTTATTGCAATAACTTTCCTGAAACAACACATTGTAAAAACTTTTCTTTCAAAACAAATAAATTCACATCAAACACACATACTAAACAATAAAAACATATGGTCAGATACATCCCATAAAAAGCATACAAAAGCATAAAATTACATGTACACATGTCTTTCCAATCTAGCAATAAACACCATGCATGGAAACACATGCACACTCCTTCACTGCAGAGTAAGGTTCCCAACCCCGCTGACCTGTACTGAGCATTGGTCAGTCAGTGAGCTACTAGAGCCCCTTTCACTCACAGTGTATAAATATTACTTACAAATAAAACAAACAACAAGCACACATAAACACACACACACACCACAAGTCTCAAACACATGTAATAATATACACATATTACTCATAGACATAAGGCAATACCATATACTAAGTAAAGATTGTAAAACCTCCTTCCTGTTATAGTCATAGAAAAACAGAAACTGTATGTTCCACATTGCTGATTGTATCTGTCTTCCTTAGACTCTGTGATCTCATTTATTTAACCATGGTGTGTATTCATAAGTGAAAATGTGAGAGTTATAAAGGAAAGTGTGGAAAATATTTGAGATCAACAGGATTGATTAGGAGATTTCAAGATGCATGCATAAATGACCTGCTCTTGTTTAATATGACTCTGTTTTTAATGTTGTATGTTCTAGGTCTAGAGTGGAAAATGCTGGTAAATAATTACATATCACTCACACACACAAACACACACACACATTAGACAAAACTCACAAAATGTATACGTACCTTGCCCAACCAAAGAAACACAAAACAGGACACGTAAGAAATGAAATGTATGTGGAAACATAAGCAGATCTCCAGATACCTCCAGAACCCACCTAAGGGTTCCTTGCTCCCTCTAATCTCTGCTAGTTCATATTGAGCCCAGACATGTGCTAATGCAAAAAATTTTCTGAGTCCTAAGCTTCATTTGAAGACACCAGGAACAAAAAAAAAACAACCTAACAGGTGAACTTCTGTGATCTGAAAATATTCTGACCTTTTTGTGTCTGTGCTTGAGCCCCAGAGCAATAGGTAGGAGGATACCATTTTACAATCCACAGAAGAGACACAGAAAAGTCTCCAAGCTCCTAATTATGGAAAAAACTCAAGTGACCTAATTGACTCCAATTCCTATCAGACCTTGGGGAGGGGTTTATACAGCAAGGACTCAGGAGGGACTGAGCTGCTGGAGTCACCCGGGAGTGTGCCCTAAACATTAGGGACACTGGTAGCTTTCCATCATCACACAAAACACACACACACACACACACACACAAACATTAGCAAATACCTGAGGTAACAAAGGTATAAACAGGAAAGATTTTGGAGATTCAGTCCATGATTGGTTGTCCATTATTTCAGTTCATTGATTTTGGACCTGTGGTGAGGTAGTGCACTCAGGGTGGGAGCCCATGGCAGAAAAACCTGCTTACCTCATCACCAGGAGCAAAAGAGAAAGAGAGAAAAGAGTCTGGGTCCTACTATCCCCTTCCAGGATACATCCTCAAGTGACCTCATGACTTCCTACTAGGCCTCATTTTCCAATACTATCACGTGGTAATCAAGCCTGTAATACATGGGCCTTTGGGTTATATTTAAGATCGAAATGGTAGCAGACACCTTGGGCTCCTCTTTGTCTGTTCATATTTCTACCTGGGAAGCAAAAATGCTAAGATCTGCTAAATGGCTCCACCTAGAGCCCCACTCATAAACCCCACCATACACCTAATTGCAGGATCCCCCACCAACTAGCATGTGTACCACTAATGCTTGGTGCTTCTTCTCCAGGCATAGCTCATGCCACAAGCTCTATAACAGATGGCAAATATCCTCTGGAACAAACAGCACACAAACACTAATGGATAGAGGCTCACAATGCTTTCTCTTTATAGGATTGAAAAAAGGCACACGATCCAGTCCAAAGACAGCCAGTTTAAAAGGGAACATATTGCTGGTAAACTTTTTGAATACTTCTTTCAAAGCCAATAAACTAACAGACAGAAAACCTCAGAAGAAAGTGTTTCTTTAACTAGCTATGGAGAGAAAGATAGAACGGAGTACAAACCAACTTGATTTACAATTGTATTCTTTCTATATTTATATCTCAACCAAACAGTTTTTACAAACACGAAGGAAGTAAATCACTAATTAAAACAGTTGTCACTCAAGGTCTCCTCCGCAGATATGTTATCTTAAGTGCTTACCCTGTTCTTATCTTCAAACAAGCATTCTAGTTTTCTACAAGATTTAATGGCTAACTTTTTATGCTTTGATTTTGTAACTTTAACAACTATTGTTAAGATGAAAATATGCAATGTATCAACTAGCCATTTTATGATGTTAATTTTTTTTAATTCTATATTCTACTTTTTTCCTTTTTTCTATCTTGTTGTTTTTTAATTTTCTTTTCTTCCTTTCTTTAAATAAAATTTCTTTAAATAAAATTTTAAAAAGATTTAATGGTAAGTAAACTACTCAAGAAAGACAATGCTCAACCTCTAATTGCCATCTTCATGCTGCTAATGCATTTCTTCTTAAATTAGAAAAGTTTTAGAGCGTGAGTTGTAAATTCTTTGTCACCTACAAACAGCTATCAACTACAGATAAAAACAACAGCCACAGATGACTGTGAGAATGTTTTTGCCTTGGACAAGCAGAATAATGGATTTCTCATATGAATAGAAAAGTTTTGATACCTGCTTAAGTCTCTAGCTGGCTGACTGGCAGAGGTCTTTCTCACCTGAAGAAAACAAAGACGGGGGCAGTGCCTACATTTTCAGCAACAAAGACAGCTATAAAGGCTTCAAGGAGCATGACAATATCAGTAAAACACAGCATCAGCAAAGTAAAGCTCCAGTGGCTGACATCTACGAGACAGGCACCCATTAATCAGTTGGTAAATAATACAAAATAATCATCTTGAAGCTCATCAAGCTATAAAAGAACACAGATAGACAAGTAAATAAAATCAGGAGAGAAGCAAAGTTCAGCAAAGAGAAACCATAGAAAGTTACCAAACAAAAATTGTGGAGCAAACAAAATACAGTGACTTGAACTGAAAAATTTAATAAATAGCTCCAAAGCAGATCCATTCAAGTGAAATAATCAGCATGCTCAAAGACATATAATTTGAAATTATCCGGTAAAAAGAATAAAATGAAAATAAGATGAGAGTTACAGAGACATTGATCAAATGATTCAAATATTTTGTTACGAGAAATGAACTCAAGAGATCTGTTGTACAACCTAGTGACAGTAGTTGATAATGTATTTTTAAAAAATGCCAGAAGAGGGATATACAGTATTATCACCATAAAAATGGTAACTGGGGTAATTCATACATTAATTAGCTACATTTAGCCTTTTCTCAACATACAGTGATAACTTGATTCATGAATTTAATTCAGTGCATGATTCTAGGGATGATGGCCAGGCCCATGTTCATGCAGGGACAAAGGCTGTGTTCACGTTCATTACCAGATGTAGAATTCACAAAGGAAAGCAAAATTTTGCCAAACATTTCGGTTCACAAACCGAACTGTTTGAAAACAGAAGTGTTCATGAACCTAGGCATTATTGTATATATAGTTCAAAATATGCTGTACAAAGCAAATACACAATTTCATCTGTCAATGTATGAAAAATGTAATATTTTAAAATACTCTCCAAGCTAGGCACAGTGCTGCACATATGTATTCCCAGCATTTGGGAGGCTGATACAGGAGGATCACAACTATGAGGCCAGCCTGAACTACATACTGAGACTGTTAAAACTTTTCCCCAAAAGCCACTCTATTACTTTTTTAATCATAATGATTCTATTTAGGAGTCAAGAAAAAATCTTAAGATTGTTTCTTTCTATATAGTAAATATCTCTGCATTGTATGTATTGGGTTTTTATCTTTGGATCTCTTCATTTATAGTATGACATGTGCTTGAACTTCTTGAACCTATTAGTTCATCTTTATCATTAAATTTTTAAATTTCTCAGTCATACTTTTCAAATATCTATTTTTCAAAGTCTATTTCCTAGAAATACAACTACATCTACATTAGACCATTAGTATTGATCAGAGGTCAATAAAGCTCCATTTATGTTTGTTTTGTCTTTTTGCTATTTTTCTCCTGTGTGCTTCAATTTGAATAGTTTTATGTAACTGTTTCTAAATTTATCCTTTTAGTCCATAGTTAAGTCCACCCAGTGTCTTTCTCCACTTAATATGTTGTATTATTCATTTCTGGAATTTTCATATTTTCATAGTTTCCATTTCTCTATTAAGTTTCTCCATTTGTTCACTTAGTGCAGATTGGTAATAGAGTTTTAGCATTTTAGCATTTTTATGTACTAATTCTACCCTCTGTGTGGCCTCTACATCTTTTTTTCAACAATAGTATTCTTCTCTTTCATTGCTTGATCTTGTTTTTATATGCGTGTGAATGTGATTTCCAGCCTTTTGTGGTTGTGGTTCTGTTTTGTTCTTTTTATCGTGTCCTCTTTTCCTCCAGTCTTCTGCAACAGTTTTCCAAAGTTAGTGTGATTTCCCCTTTGTTCTCCAACCTTACTTCTACTCTCTTCCTCTTCTTTAACTTCTCTATTTTCTCCTTAACCCATTTTAAATTTTAACTTCTGAGAGCAAAATTGACATATCAAGGACTTGCATAGTGCATACAATTTTCTGCCTTGTTTTGGATTTTTTTATATAACCACAAATCTAGTTCACATGAGTAAAAGTTGCAAATTAATGATTATCTCACTTTGTTATTTTCTAGGCTGTGTTTGATGTTATTGATGCCACTATAGCAAAAAGTGACATAATTATTCTAAACTATTATTCTAAATTGTTCTTCTTGGTAATCCATGACAGATTTACTAAGGGTCACATAAAATGTCATGGCACAG
Source organism: Hydrochoerus hydrochaeris (assembly GCA_004027455.1). Taxonomy (NCBI): domain Eukaryota; kingdom Metazoa; phylum Chordata; class Mammalia; order Rodentia; family Hydrochaeridae; genus Hydrochoerus; species Hydrochoerus hydrochaeris. Next base: position 53,057 of record PVLA01007109.1, on the reverse strand, counting down.
TGCAAAAGAACAAGAGACTGGGCCAAACAAGCAGCAACTTCTCACCTCCAACAAATTGAAGAGGTAGGATCTTCCAACAGACTCAAGACCCAAAAACCAGCTACATTTGGAAAATACCTCAGAAAAGTAGTCATTACCTAAGGGTCCTAAATACTAGCAGTAAAGAAACATACAGGCAGAGTGGATCAAGAAGCAAGATCCAACAATATGTTGCATACAAGAATCACATTTAATTTAAAATGAAATTCATAGACTGAAAGTCAAAGGGTAGAAAACAATACTCCATGTGACAGGGACCCAGAAAAAATCAGAGGCAGCTATTCTATTTGCAGACAAAGTGAACTTCAAGCCAAAACTGATTAACAGAGATAAAAAAGGTCCTTGCATCCTTGTAAAGGGAAAAATCCAAGAAGAAGAGATAATCAGAAATATACATGCAACAAATACCAGTGCACCCAACTATATAAAACAACTAATAAGCATGAAAAATCAAAATTCTTAGCTCTCTAGTGTAGGGAGTTTCTGGGTGTAAATTTTTCAAGCTTCTGACTGTGTGCATTCTCATAGGAGGGAGGGGAGGATGAAACGAAAAAGAAATAATGTTTCTAATATCACCAAGGAATTAATCCTGAGGGTCTATCCATAGTGTTTTAGCTGCAAAGTCATAACTCTTGTTAGTACTTTATAAAGTGTTTATAGAATGTTTGCTATAAGAAGGGACTTAGAAATTTTATTTTCTGTAATATGTTTATTGCCAAAATAATGTCCACAACGAGGTTGAATAAATGAACAAATTTACACTGCTTCCTTTGAAGGAAAACTTATTGCATTGGAAATGTGTTCTCTGTCCTGGACAAATATTCATACAGCAAAATGTGCAGTTTGAATTTTGATAGTTGTTTGAAAGGAAAAAAGCATGTGGCCACATGCAGACCTGGTGAACATAGCCACATGTCAGTCTGTGATGTTTCCTACTCCCTTCATCCTCTGCAGAGAGTAGAGGACCATGAGAAGGGAGAACCAGAGAAGCACAGCTGTATTCCTCTTCCTGGGAGTCCCCATTTAGCCAGAATAGCTGACTCTATTCTTCACCCTGTTCCTGGTCATGTACCTGACCACAGTGCTGGGGAACCTGCTCATCATCCTGCTCATCAGGCTGGACTCCCACCTCCACACCCCCATGTACTTCTTCCTCAGCCACTTGGCCTTCACAGATGTCTCTTTCTGATGTGTCACTGTTCAAGAGATGATTGGGGACACGCAAACTCAGTACTGGTTCATTCCCTATGAGGGGTATATTTCTCGGATGTATTTTTTTGTTACTTTTTGTGTGTATTGACAAATTCTTCCTTGCAGGTATGGCATATGATGAGTATGTGACCACTTTCCATCCACTCCACGCCACCACCATAATGAAGGGGCTGTGTGTTTTGTTGATGACTGGGTCCTGGTTTTTCTCTTTTGTCCATGCCCACTTTCAAACTCTCCTTCTATTCAACCTCTCCTTCTGTGCCAATATCATCCCTCATTCCTTCTGTGAATTCAATGAGCTCCTGAGGCTGAACTGCTAGGCACTTCCCTCAATGAGCTAGTTATATTCACTGAGTGGGGAGGGTTCTATTCTCCTGCCACGGATTATGCTATTTTGGACTCTTATATCTGCATTGGGGCTACCATTCTACCATTCTCTCCATTGTACCATTCTCTCCATTATGAAAATCTGTAAAGTTCTATCCACCATGGATTTTACCTATTCTTAGTATTTCTATGCTATTGAACTCTTAAAATTATTTATTTATTTCTTCCTTCAAACAATTCCAAAGTCCAAAGTCACTTACATATACAGTGGTGATTCCCATGTTAAACTCCTGGTTCTGAGAATACTTTACAGAAGAACACTTGTTTTTGCCATATGAGTTATTTACTGATATTTAAAAATTCTCCCCATGATGTTTAAAGATATTTTTTCTTGAAAAATCAGGAATGCAAGGATGGTTCAACATACACAAATCAATAAATGTAATACATCATATTAACAGAACCAAAGGCAAAACTCACATGACCATCTCAATAGATGCAGAAAAAGCTTCTGATAAAGTCTAACAGTCATTCATGGTAACAACCCTAGAGAAAATTGGAACAGATGGTCTTTAACTCAATCTGATAAAAGCCATCTTTGACAAGCCAACAACCAACATGATAGTAAATGGCCAAAAACTGAAAGATTTCACTCTAAAATCAGAAACAAGACAAGGTTGTCCACTAGCACCACTCCTACTCAGTATATTTCTGGAAGCATTAGCCAGAGCAATTAGACAAGAAAAAGAAATAAAAAGGAATAAAGATATGAAAGGAAGAAGTAAAATTATCATTATACACAGATGACGTGATACTCTATATAGCAGATCCCAAAAACTCTACCAAAAGACTTCTAGACTTAAGTAAATTCAGCAGCATGGCTGCATATGAAGTCAATACTCAAAAGTCAATAACATTCCTATACACAAAAAAATAAACTCACTGAGAGAGAAACTAGGGAAACCACACCCTTCACACTAACATAAAAAAATACTTAGGAATCAATCAAAAAAGGAAGTAAAAGATTCATACATTGAAAATTACTGTACCCTGAAAAAAGAAATTGAAGAGGAACTCAGAAAATGGAACAATATTCCTTGTTCATGGATAGGAAGAACCAACATTGTGAAAATGGCCATATTCCCAAAACTGTTATACAGATTTAATGCAATCCTGATCAAAATACCATTAGCATACCTCACAGATATAGAGAAAACATTCCTGAAATTCATATGGAACCATAAGAGACCTACAAAGGCAATCCTTGGCAACAAAGACAAGGCAGGAGGTATCACAATCCTGGGCTTGAAATTATACTACAAGACTGATATAATAAAATCAGCATGGTACTGGCAAAAAAAAACAGACCTGAGGATTAGTGGAACAGAACAGAAAATACAGACACAACCACAAACATACTCAGCTACCTTATCTTTGACAAAGGGGCCAAATATCTTCACTGGAAGAAAGAGAGTCTCTTTAGTAAGTGGTGTTGGAAAAATTGCCTTTCTACATGCCAAAGAGTTAAACTAGACCTATGTCTATCATAATGCACTAAACTAAAATCAAAATGTAAATATTCAGACAGAAACACTAAACCTCCTGGAAGACAAAGTAGAGAGAAATCTTGAGAACATAGGGATATGCCAAGAGTTCATGAACAAAAATCAAACTGCACAAGAAGTGCTTCAAAGAATCAAGCACAGGAATCTTATCTTATTAAAAAGTTTTTGCACAGCCTTACATAGCCTCAGTGCCTAGTTTTAGGCCCCTTCCAGGAAAGAAAGTGAACCCATTACCCTACATTTCTATGAGACATAACTTCTTTCTCTATCTGACCACAGAGAAAATTCAATGGGTGCACTACAGTGAGGAACTCAACCAATGACCAGCTACCAAAGGATATAGCTCAAGGTCATACCTGGCCCCAGATTCCAGCCTGTAGACTCATCCAACTGCATGTCACAGCTATGTTCCCATCTACTCACAAGGCCAGTATGTGGTCCCACATGAATGCTGAGTTTAGCCACCAGCACCATGTAGCTGGTGGCTACATCCTGGGATCCTATCATTACAAATGCAATCGTGGAGCCAAGCCTGTGGCTTTGCCCAACTATAGAGGTATCTTAGTTTCTTTATACATCACTGTAACAAAATACCCAACACCCACAATTTAAAAAAGGAGAAATTTACTTTGGCTTACTTTTTAGAAGCTGTAGTCCCTTGCATGTTCAGCAGCATGGTGGAGGGGTTTGAATGGAGGATTTGCAGACAGGAAGTAGAGAGATGAATGGAGGATCCAGGGATGGAGATAAACCCTTCCAGGTCATGCTCTCAATGACCTGCCCCTTCTGATGGTCTTACCTCTCAACAGCAAGCTAGCTGTAGCCACTCATAATCCAATCACACTTCACAGGTCCCCACCTCAAAGCACATGACAAGAGTCCAACTAGCAGGGGTACCTGGCCATGGAAGTGATTGTGAAGCAGGCCAGAAAACCTGCCTGGCTACAGAGCCCTGCCAGTAGCCTCACCCTCCCAAAATGCCTCCCAGGCAGCAGCTGTGTCTGCTAGTGGAGACCAGGAATTGGTCTCACCTGACCAATGCCTGGACCAGAACACAGATAGTAGCTCCATTTAAGATCAGTGCACAGGCAGAAATCTTGTCCAAATAGATAATCCAAAAGCAAGGCTTTGCTGGCTGGCTGTGCACACTACTAGCTGACCTTCCTAGAACTAATGCAGACTAATTGGTGAAGGTCCTTGCTAAAGTCTGCCTATGACACTGGAATTGTGGCCATTTTTTTTCAAACACATACTCCAATGCAAAGACATAGGATCATGAAAAGGCTAGGAAATATGATGACATCAAAGAAAATCAATAAAACTCCAATAATAAAGCCTAAAGAAATGGAGTCATACAGTTAAATTCTCAAAATTTAAAGAAAGAACCTTGAAAGTAGCAGAGACTAAAAAACCAGGCATGATGGTGCATGCCTATAAAATCCCACCACTCAGGAACCGGAGGCAGGAAGATCACCATGAGTTCAAGGCCAACTTGGGTTACAAAGTGCATTTAAAGTCAGCCTAAACTACATAATGTGAGAAAACTACAGTTTTCTTCCTCAAGGAAGGAAAGAAAGAAAGAAAGAACAAAAGAAAGAAAGAAAGAAAGAAAGAAAGAAAGAAAGAAAGAAAGAAAGAAAGAAAAGAAAAGAAAAGAAAAGAAAAGCAGGATGGAATGAAGAAGGGAATGAGGAAGGAAGGAAGGAAGGAAGGAAGAAGAAGAAAAGAAAAGAAAGAATGGAAGGAAGAAAGGAAGGAGAAAGGAAGGAAAAGAAGGAAAGAAAGAGAAAGAAAGAAAGAAAGAAAGAAAGAAAGAAAGAAAGAAGAAAAGAAAGAAAGAAGAAAAGAAAGAAAGAAAGAAAGAAAGAAAGAAAGAAAGAAAGAAGAAAAGAAAGAAAGAAAGAAAGAAAGAAAGAAAGAAAGAAAGAAAGAAAGAAAAAAGAAGAAAAAACTCATCACATATAAGGAAGCTCCTAATCCCTGCCTGGAAACCTACATGAGGCAGAGTGGGAACAGCCACACCCAAGCCTCTCTCCAGGAGTCAGCACCATTTGCAGAATGTGGGGGAACAGAACCAGGCCTTACTGAAAGGTGATCCCTGACTGGAAACCATACTATTTTCATTGTTTTCTTGGGTTGGCTTTCATTCTCTTTTGTTTTGTTTGATTATGTTAAATCTGATGGCATGAGCAGTATTTAAAAGAAAGCAAGACATATTATTTTGGATTTACCATTAGCTTATTTTGAAGTTCTTTATTACATTCATTGTTTTTATTATTTCTACTCTATTATGTTGTTTACTATGTCCAAAAGTATCTGCAGCTATTTTGAAGAAAACAAAAGGTATTATGGTAATTATTGCTGATTTTATAAGATTTTGAAGTCCTGTATCACTTATACTGGTTTATTTTGATTGGTTTTATTCTATTTTATTTTCCTTGGTTTTATTTTCTTTAAAATAAAAAAGGAAGCTCCCTTAAGACTAAAAGAAAATGTTTGCCTAGTATATTTGAGGCCCTGGGTTCAAGTCCCAGTACAAAAACAAGTTTATAAGGAGATTTCACACCAGCAAAATTGTAGACAAGGAGTTAGTAGAAAGATATTTTCAAAATATTGAAAGAAAAAAATCCTGTAAATCAAGAATACTATGATATTAACAAAGCTGTACTTCAGAAATGAAGGAGAGAGTGACTTTACAGACAAGCAAGTACTGAGGGAGTTCAAATCATCAAATTTCCTTTAAAAAAATACTAAAATGCTAAAAACACTTCTGGGGAGATGGTAGAGTGCTAAACAGAATCCATCAACCTTTCCAAGATTCAGAAACCAGACATGGAAAGTGTTAATTTTGATTCAACCAGGGAAACAAGCCGGCTCCAAGGGCAGGTAGGCCTGCTCCACTGCAGAGTTCCAGCTCACGTGGTGGCAAGGGCAAGGGAAGTTCCAGCTCACTAGCATTAGTTCAGAGGAGTATGGGACATCACTCCTGGTGCTGGGATGCCCATCCAGCCCCCTAGAACACTGGATTAGCCTGGAGAGGTTTTGCTGGCTTGAGTGGACCATGCCCAGCAACCTTTATTCAACCAGGGGAACAAGTCAGCTCCCAGAGGGGACATAGACCAGCGCAGTTGCAAGGGAGTTTCAGCTCATGCAGTGGCAAGGGCAAGGGAAATTCCAGCTGGCTGACCTTGGTGCCAGGGAGTTTAGGACATCACTCCCAGTGCTTGGGTGCCCACCCAGCACCCTAGGACACTGTACTAGTCTGCAAAGGTTTCGAGGGCTTAAGTGGACCATGCCCAGTGACCTTTATTCAACCAGGGGAATAAGCCAGCTCCCAGGGCTGGTAGGCCTGCTCCACAGCAAGCAGAGTTCCAGCTCCCTGGCTCTGGCCCAGGAGAGTTTGGGACATCACTCCCAGTGCTTGGGTGCCCACCCAGCCCCCCCAGGACACTGGACTAGCCTTGAAAGGCTTCATGGGCTTCAGTGGACCATGCACAGTGACCTTCATTCAACCAGGGGAGCCAATATCCATAAATCTCAGGAGCTGAGGGTGCAGGAGGTGATTCCCAACACACTCAGGGAAAGTTTTGGAACATCGCTTGAAACACAGAAATATAGGAAAATGACAAAACGAAAGACCAAAACGTGATCTCAAACTTCCAACCCATGCCAAGAAAGCCTGGGAGCCACATAACTAGAAGAAAATACTAGTCATACACCTGAAATACCTGAAATAATATCAACTGAAATAAAGAAGCAAGTATGGGAAGCTATAAAAGATTTCAAATTAGAAATAATCTCCCAGGTAAAACAAGAAATGATAAAAGTAGTGAACGAAATACTGAATGCATCTAGAGAAGACACAGCTAAAATATTAGAGGAACAAAGTGAACAGAATACCTGAATGAACAGTATAAGAAACAAACAGAATACATAAAGCAAATTCAAAGAGAAACCAAAAATTCTATTGTAAGTTGCCAAAACTGCCTCAGTGAAAGTGAAGATAGAATTTTAGACCTCGAAGATAAGATTGCAGCTAGTGAATAGGAAAGGAAAGATCTTTTAAAAATAACAAGGAATCAGGAAATAACAATTCAACAGTTGCAAGATTATGCAAAGAAAAACAACATAAGATTAACAGGGATAAATTAAAAAGAAGGGGACAACAAAAGTGATATCAAGAGGCTATTTACAGAAGTAATAGCTGAAAATTTCCCACACATGAGAATGGAAACTGACATTTATATGAGAGAAGCACATAGAACTCCAAGCAACCATAACCAAAATAAAACTACATCCAGACATATAATAATCACTATTTCAATAGGATAAAGGCCATCTATGACAACAGCCAGCATCATATTAAATGTCCAAAAACTGAAAGCCTTTACCTTAAAATCAGGCACAAGATAAGGATGTCCCTTATCACTGTTCCTATTCAACATAGTACTGCAAATACTAGCCAGAGCAATTATATGAGAGAGAAAATAAATGGAGTAAGATAGGAAAAGAGGAAGTTAAACTATCATTATTTGCATACAACATGATACTCTACATAGAAGACTCCCAAAACTCCATTGAAAGACTCCTAGATATAATAAATAAATTCAGCAATGTAGCTGGATACAAAGTCAATACTCAACAATCAATAGCATTACCATACACTAACAACAAAATCACTGAGAGAGAAATAAGAGAAGCCACATGCTTCACACTAGCATTCAAAAAAATGAAATACTTAGAAATTGATCTAACAAAAGAAGTAAAAGAGCTATACCCTGAAAAAAGAAATCGAAGAGGAACTCAGAAAATGGAAACATCCCTTATTAATGGATAGGAAGAATAAATATTGTGAAAATGGCCATTCTCTCAAAATTGTTATACATATTCAATGCAACCTCAATGAAAATACCATTAACATACCTCATAGATCTAGAGAAATCACTCCTAAAATTCATCTGGAACCAGAAAAGACCTAGAATAGCAAAGGCAATTCTAAGCAGCAAAGCCAAGGCAGGAGGCATCACAATACCTGACTTCAAGTTATACTACAAAGCTACCATAATAAAATCAACATGGTACTGAAATAAAAACAGACCCAAAGATCAATGGAATAGACTAGAAGATACAACTATGAACACACTCAACCACCTTATCTTTGATGAAGGGGCCAAGCATGTTCACTGGAAGAATGACAGTCTCTTTAATAAATGGTGCTGGAAAAAATTGGCTATCCATAATGCCAAAAACTAAAATTAGACCTATGCCTATCACCATGTACTAAACTAAAATCCAAATGGATCAAAGATCTAAATATTAAAACAGAAACACTAAATCTGTTGGAAGACAAAGTAGGTAAAAATCTTGAAGACATAGGGGTAGGTAGAGAATTCATGAACAAGAACCAAACTTCATGGGAAATACTTCCCAGAATCAATAACTGGGATCATGTCTTATTAAGAGTTTCTGCATGTCAAAAGAAATCTCCAGCAGAGTGAAAAGAAAACCCACAAACTGGGAAAAAAATCTTAGCAAACTGTCCCTCAGACAAAGGACTTCTGTCTCAAACTTATAAAGAATTAAAAAAAAATCAGACCCCCCAAATTCAAAGACCCAATCCAAAAATGGGTATCTGAGATGAACACACAGTTCTCAGATGAAGAAATACAAAAGGCAAATAAATACATGAAAAAATGTTCATCATCATTGGTCATTAGAGAAATGCAAATTAAAACCACACTGAGATTCCATCTCACTCCAGAAAGAATGGCCAGGATCAACAAAACTACCAACAACAAATGCTGGAAAGGCTGTAGGGGAAAAGGAACTCTTCTACACTTGTGCAGCCACTGTGGAGGTCAGTCTGGAGGTTCATCAAAAAGCTGAGATTGGAAGTCCCATTTGACCCAGATATTCCACTCCTAGGCATATTCCCAGAAGAACTGAAAACATCATACCACAGTGATATATATGTGCACCCATGTTTATAGCAGCACAATTTGTAAAAGCCAGATCTTGGAAACACCCTAAGTGCCCATCAACTGATGAATGGATAAAAAAATTGTGGTACTTTTATACAATGGAATACTACTCAGCTATAAAGAATGATCACACTGAGATATTTACAAATAAATGGATGCAACTTGAGACTAAACTCATAAGCAAAATAAATCAAACTCACATGTGTAAATACTGCATAGTCTCCCTAGTGTAAGAAAAGGTAAGAGTACATAATGGTACTCTTATCATTACCATGGTAATCATAGATCCCCATTATATTGCTTTAAAGACTTATAATGTTTTCATTCATTGGTTGGAATGGTTTTATTCTGTTTTATTTGACCTTATTGTGTGTGCTGGTATTAACAGCTACTTTGAAGAAAATAAGACATTATGGCAGTTATTGCTGATTTAATATCATCTGGCTCTGAAGTCCTACCATGCTTTTGTTCTTCTATTACCATTGGTTCTATCATGCTGTGTCTTACTGGATTTTAATATATATAATAAGATAAACAAATTTTTATGGAAAATGAGATATTATAGCAACCATTGTTCATCTTCTGTTATTTGGTTCAAAATGCCTTGTAATAGTTTCATTCTCTTGAATGCTTTTATTCTATTTTGTTATGTTTGATATTATTGTTTGTGAAGCTATGCTCAACTATTTCAAAGAAAGATATTATGGTAGCTACTGCTGATATCCAATTGTCTTGTTGTGAAGTACTGTGTTGCTTGCATTGTTCTGTTCTGATCTGAGTTGTTCTGTCCTCTTTTGTTTTATTCTCTGTACAATAAAATTTAAAATAAAGAAAGTGATAATTTGGGAAACAGAGAGAAAGGACCGAGGTGGATCCTGGGGCCCTGAAGAATCTGCCAAGGAAGTGAGGAAACAGACTGCAGCACAGAAAGAGAGGGCCAACTGCACTCCCCCACTCCCAGCTCTTGGTGTGAGAGAGGGGTATGGAATCTACAGAGCCATGGAGAGGACAGGAGAATCCAGAGGCCTCTGAGGAGAAACATACCAATGGCATGAAGCAGTGGACGTTGTGTGCTGCAAGGGCCAGTGAGTGACTCCAGTCCAGGAGAGAGCTGCGTTCCCTGGAGAGGGTGCTTGGTTGGATGCGTTTTCACGAGGGGGCCAGCTGAACTCCAGACTCAGCAGCTGTGGGTTGGCTTTGTCTTAGGACTCTCAGTGTTGAAATCCCATAGCAACATGGCCATGGAAGACATCCAGAGTCAGGTGCGGAGGACATGCTGGTAAGGGACATCCAGAGTGTTGCTGACTGAAGACTCAGGCCCCAGCTCCACAGCTGGAGGCCAGGATCAGCCTGAATGTCTGTGGAGTTAAACACAAGCAGAATCAGCACCCTGTCCTGACCCTACTGCAGGCTTACTGGGATTATCCAGCACCCTGCCCTCATCCTACTGCAGACTTCCTGGGGTTACCAGCACAGATCTGGGTCTGACTTGAGCACTACCACAAAAATGTAGACACCAGAAGATAACCACAGGCTTAAAAATAACAGAGCTTTCTTTTTTATTTTCTTTTCCTTTGGGGGGATGGATAAGTGGTTCTAGATTGTTAAGATTTTTTTCCCAGTTTGTGGGTTTTCTTTTCACTCTGCTGGAGATTTCTTTTGACATGCAGAAACTCTTAATAATCTTTTTGCTTTTCCATGAAAGTGAAAATTGGTTTTTATTTGTTCTTGTTTTTGTTTTATCTTTCTCTCGTACTTTTGTTGTAAGTTTGCCAAAGGTTGCGTGACCTTCCTTTGCTCTTCAGCCTTGTTTCTAATCTCTTTTTTCTATTTTTTTTTGTTTACCCCTTTTAAATTCTCTCCCCTGAGAGCAAAACCACTCTATTAAGGGGAATTTTACTGAATATAATTTTCTGATTGGTTTTAGATTTTATTATATAACTATAAAGCTTATATCTATAGTTAAAATTGGAAATCCATAGTTATCACAGTTTGTCATTTTCTGGGATGTGCTTGAAGCCATTTTTATCCCTGGTCATACTACTTTAGCCAAGATAACACAGTTGTTGTCTATCCTTGTATGCCAATACCGAAATTACCTTGGAATCATAAACAATACCATAGTCTAGAACCAAAGAACTGGGTGCTAGGCAAACCAGACATCAACATTTAATCCCTAACAAATCAAAGAGGCAGGATCTTGGGACAGACTCACAAGCCAAAAGCCAGCTATGCATCGAAGACATCTCTGAATCATTTCCTAAAGTGGCCTTGGTACTAGTAAAAAAGCTACCTACCATAAGCAATGTACAAACATCAATGCAGAAAACAACTTTTAAAAAATAGAAAACAAGAAACACAGAAGCAAGATGCAACCCCAGACCCCCAGCTTGCCCAAACCAAATCCAGGAGATTTTGAGGTGGAAGAAATCATCAAGGTGTGCCAAAGATAGTAATTTAGCTTGAAAGAAGAGACTGCTAATTAGTAATATCAGAAAGATGACACTGGTAATAATAAGTATATAGCAAAATTCAGATTTTTCAAACACAGTAAAGGCAGTAGGTAAATCAGCTTTACTTTTAGTAAAAAAAAAAAGTTTTAATTACAGCCTCACTCCCTGCCTCTACAGAAATCCAACTAGCAACTATCCACAGACAGGAATAATATCCTGAATATCCCAGAACGTGAAAGGAAGTCTTTTGGACCACAAACCAGGAGAACTGTGATAAAACAATAATAGGGATGGCTCTTTTTATGTTGCCCCCACCCCAAACCAGCACAGTACCACAAATGGAGAATTCTCAGCACTCATGATTTCTATGCTTGCAAAAGGGAGCTGATGGCAGGCATTGAGCTTTCCCATCATTCTGGGACCCTTCACTGGAGGCCATTCTGTTCCATCTGATGGCAAATTCAGGAGTCAGAGGAGTCTCAGAAAAAAAGAATATGGATCTCTGAGGTTGCTCTGTATTCTAGCCAAAGGAAGCTGCAGTACACCAGATATTGCCCAATAGCATCACACTGAAGGAAGCACAGTACATGAGTTTTCCAGGCTTGAATCCCTGGCTGGCTTTCCTGCACATTCCAGATGTTTTTGACTCTTCTTTGGCTGAGTCCAGCCTGCTGAGAAGTCAGGACCCCAGGCCAAGTGGTGCTACTCATAGCAGTCCTGAGTTTAGCACTCCCTCTAGAGGAAAAGTAGTGAACTCCACATAAACTTTGAAGTTTGACTGCTAATACAGTTCCTTATAACAATGAATTATGGTAATATTAAATGTTACCGGGCATGGTGGTACACACCTGTAATCTCAGCACTCTGAGAAGCAGAAGAATCACAAGTTCAAGTCCAGCTGGAGTGGCTTAACAATTTAGGGAGACTTTGTTTCAAAAGCTAAAAAATTGAAAAACGGCGGATTGAGAGTATGGTAAAGAGCCTAAGAAAAACAACTCAGATGCTAGAATTTAACATCATGGAGAAGACCAGACGAAAGGAGAAGGATTCTCATGACCCAGGAAGAAACTGAAGAAAAAAGAGAAAGAAAGGGGAAAAAAAAAACGTGGACAGAAGGCTGGAGCTGGTCCTGTGCTGTGCTGGGCTCTCCCATCTGACATGGTCCTGCGCTATCACGATTGAACTGAGGTCACTGTCCTGCTGAGATCAGGGATTGGTGAGCCCGAGACCCTAGGTGGGAGGATGTGCTGCAACAGGGAGCAGAACTGGCATGGCAAGCTGCACTAACCCAGCTTGAACTGGGTCCCTCAGAGGGGGTTACCAGTTAGACAACTTATTGGAGTTGGGCAGGACAGGCCTGAACCAGCAACTGCACTGGCGTCAATTGGCGGCTCCTGGCCCAAAGCAAACTGGTGGGATCTGCTTGGGCTGGGTCACACCCCTGGTCGGGACCCAATAGCCAAGGATGAAACTGTCCCCAACCTGTGACATCTGCAGGGCACAGACTAATGTGCTGAAGGCACTCACTGATTGACTGGCTCAGAGGAGAAGGGCCAGCCCACATCACCCCTGCGTGTACCTCACAGATCAACAGCAAGCTGGAGAGAGCAGCAATCCCCTAGCCAGCACACTTCAGAAAAACCATAAGCAATATGGAAAGGACCTCAGACCTCCACCATACACCTGTCTGAAAGAAACCAGACACATGACAAGAGAAAGAAACAAGAAAAAGCCTCCAGCCACTGACCCAGGGAAAATAAGTCCAGGAGAGGTAAAAACAGACTAGATCAAGGGCAGCAAACATGCAATATCAGACATGGCCTCAACGGAAATAAAGAAATACTTCTGTGACCTTCTCAATGAACTTAAATCTGAAATTCTAACTCAAGTGAAGCAAGATATAAGAAGATTAATAAAAGAAATGCTAAGCATCTCTCAAGAAGACACAGATGGAAGAATGGAGGAAAAGGAGAGAAAGGAAAAACCAAAAAACAGAAAAAGGAGAGAAACCTTTGATGAAGAATATAAATAAAATCTAGAACACAAGAAACAGATCCAAACAAGAATACCAGGAAATTAAAAACTCCATTGAAAGTTGGCAAAATTTCTTGACAGAAACTAAAGATAGACTTTCAAAACTTGAAGATAGATTTGCAATGTATGATCATGAAAGAGAAGATCTCTTAAAACAAGGAACCAGGAAGTAAAAATACAAAGGCTAGAAGACAAGAGGATCTATAACTTAAGAATAAAAAACATGAGTGAAGAAGCAGGGGCAAATACAAATGAAATAAAAAAGCTATTCACAGAAATAATTAAGGAAAACTTCCCAAGCATAGGAAAAGGAAATGATATTCAGATATATGAGGCATACAGAACTCCAGCCAGCTACAACCAAAACAGATCTACACCCAGACATATAATAGTCAAGATCCCAGAAATTCATCACAAGAACAGAATGTTAAAAATGGTCAGAGAAAAGAAACAGATCACCTATAAAGGAAAACCCATCAAAATCACAACAGACTTCTCGACACAAACTATCAAATCAAGAAGATCTTGGAGCAAGTATTCCAAGCCCTGAAAGAATCCAACCCAGATTGATGTACCCTGCAAAACTGTCACTCAAAATTAATGGAGAAACAAGACGTTTTCATGACAAAGAGGAACTGGGGGAGTTCATGACCACCAATCCAACCCTACGAAAAAATACTGACAGACATTCTAGAAAGAAAAAAAAATCACCAGGATTCTAGGAGCAATGGCAGACAGGCCTCAATGAACAGGGCAGACAGTGGAATGAAGGAGAAAGGTAAACAACGACAGAAAAAAAGCATAGCAGAGATGAGGAAAGAAGATTGGCTATAATCTCTAACACAGATGGCCTGGATACACTAACAAAAAGAAACATAGGCAGAGTAGATCAGGAGACATGGGCCATCGAGATGCTCTGAATAGGAAATACAATCAACCTGAAAGAGGGTAAATGAACAGAAAGTCAAAGGTGATAAAACAATGCTTTATGTGACAGGGAACCAGAGAGAAATAGAAACAGCTGCTCATCCAGCAGCTGCAGATAGGTTGGAAACCCATGACACTTTTCTGCAGTGGAGAAGAGGACTTCAGTTGTGATGAAAACCCACTCCTCTGGAGGAAAACATCCAATAGAGACTACATTCATAAAAATCCAAAAGGGGCACCAAGTAATAAAATTGTAGGAGAGATTAAGGGAGGATTGTTCTGTTTCAGGCATCCACTGAAAGTCTTGGAATGTATCCCCCAAGGGTAAGGGACTACTACTGAGTTTTCACTTTCTGTGGTTTCTGTTACCCACAGTCGACCATGAGCTGAAAACATTACATGGAAATTTCCAGAAATAAGCAATTCATAACTCTGAAATCACATACTTTTCTAAGAAATATGATGAAACCTCATGCTGTCCTGCTCTGTCCTAACACATGAATCATCTCTCTGTCCAGCATATTCATATTTGTATATGTTTCCCTTTAGTCATTTAGTAGCTCTCTTGGATATCAGATTGACTGCTGGTATTGCAATGCTTGTTTTTGAGTAACCCTTATTTTACTTAATAATGGTCTCAGTGTGCAAAAGTAGTGGTGTTGGTGATTGGAGTAGGCCAATAAAAATCTATAAAAAGCTCCCTTTAAAAGAAAAGATGAAAGTTCTCAACTTCCTCTTAGGTATGAGTGAATAGGGAAAATACATGCAAAGTCAGTGCTGTCAGCCATTGGAGACACCCACAGGGAGTCTTGGATCATATCCCCTGGGGATAAGCATGGACTACTTAACATTCAATTCATTTTCCTATATGTAAATTAAACTTCAATCTTTAAAGAAGGTAAATGACCTGGAGATGATAAGTCAAGACTTTGGGGATTCTTTGGCATTGGTGCACAATGCATGTTACTACAGGCAAGTATTGCCAAAGTTATCACTTCGGAAATTTGAAGGGATGCAAAAGTGGACATGGGAAGGCCAGAGATGATGTTACCCATCATCTCAAAAATTATCTCCATTTCAGAAAATGTGTGTGTCTTGTGAATCCAATTGGCTTGAATCCAGATAGTTTGTATGTCCTGACAAGAGACATTGCTGCCCAAATCTCTAAATTCTTCTGAACTTGGTTGTATTTTCCTAAAGGAATAATGGGCTGGATAGTAACTTGATCTCATGGGATAAAATTATAACTTTGCTCCTGTGTACTGAGGTAATCCCCATTATTACCCTCTGCCTTTCTCACCCTATGCTTTTTTTCTAGAAACCCCAATCCTGCCATGTTCCTGTAGAGGGCAGTGTAGCCGAGCCAATTATGCCTGAACACTAATTCCTTGAGTGGTTTTTAGACAGGCAGTAAATGGAAAAAGTGGAGAAACTGTGACAAATAAAAAGAGGTCAGATACAGAGAAATAATGGCCTGGAAAAGAGTTTTCTCTCTTTTCTTATGGAAATATCTCCTCACAAGAAAATATTCTTAGCTATTTCTCTCACCAGTGGTTTTAAAGCATGGGGAATACAAGATACCCCTGGATTCATTTTCCCCTGACAAAGGAGAACTGGACTCAAGCCACAATACAATGCCTGAGACCATAGTAGGAGACTTGGAGTGAAGACATCAGGGCTCATTCAAGACTTGCCTAATAATAGGTCAGGATATTGTTTTAATCACACAGAATCATTAGGCTTATAGTGCTGCTGATTCTCCATAGTGCTGAGAAGATTCCTGTCTCTGAACTTCCCTGAATATGCTATGACTGACAGCTAACAGCTGCTATGCTTTGTTGTTATAAATCAAGAGACATCCTGATGATAAAGCAAGAACCTCAATAGAAAGGAGACTCACTGCTGTTGTCTGTCTGGTATGCTAAAGTCTAGTTTGCTCTTTCGATGATAGAAGATATCAGTATGTTTGCAAAACTGTATAGACAGGTACTCAAGGAATCACAATAATGTCCAAGAAGGGAATAGTTGTGAACAGTAACAAGTCAATGATGATTTCTCATAATTATAGAAAAGCTTTAGGATACTTGAACTAAATGACATCTGGGAGTTGAACATGCTCACCTTTCATTCTTTTAAGAAATGTGGTGCATACTGAATTTTTAGTGCCTACCATTTCCTTAAATTATACCTATACCCTAAATGAGCAATGCAGCCACACTTGTAACCACACCACCAACACTGGTCCACTACACTAAATAGGACTTAAGAGGCTGGGAACTTGACTGTGATGGGTCAAGTAGACATGACCTTACCTAAGACTCGCCATTGTGATCTAAATAATCACTAAAGAGAGATCTCTTCCAGGAAACTGGCTGAATCTGGCATTCAGCCCAGAAATACAGTATTTGGGTGCATTATGCATTTTACTAAATTGACTCAGCATCTTGCTTGTCATTACCTCAGGGTGAAAAAACATCCTCCCTTTAAGGAAGGAACAGTTATCATTTGGATAGCAATGATATCCAAATGTTATCAACAATTAAATAGAAACAGCAGTGCCCAGGTGTGCTGCAGGTTTAGGCAAGAAGAGGCATATTTGTGACACTTTAGTTGGCCTAAACTGTGGCATATGGCAAGATGAGTGGTGAGCAAGTTATTTCCTGCTATTAAGTGCCACAGAATCACAGTAGAAAGGGACTTTGGATCTCTGTGATACAGTTGGTAGAGTTCCAATAGGTTAAGGAACAATCTGGATTCACCCCATGGGATACAAATGGATAGTGCTCCACAAGAACAACCGGAAGCTGAGTCAGTATAAAATTTATGGTGGATGGTATAAGACCCCTGCATCAGACAGAACTTAGAATGTAGTAAGCAATGACTTCTAGTTATTACAACAGTTATGGGAATGTGTGGTGTGTGAAAAAGAAATGTTTTTTTTGTTGGAAAGGCTAGGAAATTGGCATGATTATAACTAATGTGTTCTCTCTGCCACAGGCATGTGGTAAAAGAATTGTCAGACTGTCATGGTTTTCTGTTCCTATAAAAGAATGCCACAGACTAGAAAATTTAGAAAGAACAGAAATTTATATCTGGAGCTTGGAAAGTCTAAGCTCACAGTGGTGGCATATAGTGAGGCCCTCCCTGGAGTGTACTAACAGTCAGAGAACATTGTATATTCCCCTCAGATCTTCCTTCCTCTCCCATAAAGCTATCAATCCCATCACAGGGACCCTATCCTCATTATCTCATCTAACCCTAGCCACTCCCCAAGGACACACCTCCACATACCATCAATGTGTGAACTTGAAATTCCAAATGAAACTCCAGAGGATGTACTAAACCACAGAATGAACTGAATTATAAAACTAAATGAAAGCATAACATAGGCATGAAATGCTTTCTAGAATAAAAAGATATTTTGAGATGTCAAATCAAAACCTCCAACTAATGTAGTACTCATGCATATTAATTAGCCAGAGAAACAACTAAATTTAGCTATAAGAAAGTGAAGCATGCAACTGAATGCATCTGTTGAAGGTGGCAAAAATGCAAGTGATGGAGAAAAGGGGGCAGAGAGAAAAGTTCAACTAAAACAATAGAAAAAGTCTTATAAAGGAATATAATCATAGTTCATTGTGATTATTGGAAAGGAATTTCAACTCAGTTGATAGAGGTCCTTGTGATCGCAGAGTTTTAAGATGTCTATCTTTGTGTATCATATATTATGGAAAAGTTGCTACATTAATTTTTTTGAGACTATGTCTCACTATGTAGTATAGGTTGGTCTCAAACTTTCAATTGATCCTCCTGCCTCAACCTCCCAAGTGCTGAGATTGCAAGCATGCATCACCACATGTGGCCTTTTGTTTTGGTTTTTGGGGGAGCTTGTTTATTTCTTCCACTTTATATATGCCCATTCAACAAATATTAAGTCCCTGCTTATCTCTTCCTTAACAAAGTGAGTGAGGAAAAAAACCAAACTAGGTAATGCTTTTACAGTGTCCCATGCTGTTTTAGTATAGAAGTACTCAATACGTCCTAACTGATATTAGTAAAATATTAATCAATAATAGTAGCAATAGGGCTGGGGATTTAGCTCAGCGGTGTAAGTGCCTGCCTGGCAAGTGCAAGGTGGCAAGTTTGATCCCTGGTACAAAAAAAAAAAATACTAGCAACAGTAGCCACTGCCTGTAAGACACTTACACTAACAATTTTTTAAAGCAGGAAATTCTGCCATTTGCAACATGAATGAACCTGGAAAATACATGCTAAATGAGATAAGACAGGCACAGAAAAAGAACTATCACATGATCTCACCTATCTGTAGAATCTAACAAATCCAAACTCGTAGAAGAGTAGAATGATAGTTATCAGGGGGGTCCAGGGATGGGGTTGTGAACAAGGAAAGGAGGGATATTGGTCAAAGGAGATGAAGTTTCAGTAAGAGGAGGGACAGGTTCTGGCAATCTACTGTGCAGCATAACTGTGGTTACTAATAATGCACTGTATATTTCAAAATATCTAAAGAATTGTTTAAGAATTCTTTCTTAGCCAGGCATGGTGGTACATATGTAATCCCAGCACTGAGAGGCTGAGACAAGAGAATCACAAGTTCAAGGCCAGACTGGACTACATAGCAAGATCCTGTCTTCAAAAACAAAAGAAGGGGGGGGGAATAATTATTTTTCAAATGACAAATACTGAAGTGACATTCATTGGCCTAATTTGATCATTCCACAATGTATATATGCATCAAAACATTACATTGTGTCCCATAAATATGTTATTTGTCAGTGAATAAATACAGAAAAGCAATTATTTTTAAATGCCTAAGGAATCTGCGGCAAAAAGGGGTAAATAGGAAGCAAAGAATAAATAGCTGGACTATAAGTTTTTCTTCAGCTCAAAAAAAAAAAGACACCAGTAATTTCAATCTTCATTTCATCTCTTCCAAGAGTAATTCGAAAGACCAAAAGATGTGTAAGAGTATATCAGATTTATGATGAATTAGGATTTTGCTATGTAGTAAATTGGTATGCTGTATCTGCAGCATACAGTCTGCTATAATGCTGTTTCTGTGATTATCTATTGGTTAACAGTTGATGAGAGGCAGCAGCACAGAAAAATAAGAGTTAGAAATGTATCCCAGAGAGGGTTACTTGACCCCCGAGATGTAAATGCCAAAGCGATCCAGATGGGTGTAATGCCTGAGCTAAGTCTGGTTTGTTTCTCATGTCTGTTTACATTCCAGTGTGAAATGATTGTGGATACAGAAAAAAGAGCAAAAGATAAACAAATCTACCATAGTCCTATTGCGATGTTTGATGCTGACTTAGTCTGTTTTCTGCTGCTATAACATAATACCTGAGACTGGATAATTTATAAAGGAAAATAATTTATGTTGGCTCATAATTCTAGAGGGTGAGATGTCCAAGAGCATGGGATTGGCACCTGGTGAGGGCATTATTCTACTTCATCTCATGGCAGAAAAGCAAAAGGGCCAGCAAGCATATGCAGAAAGACAAATAACAACCCACTGTCAGAGTAACTAGTACACACACACACACACACACACACACACTGAAAGCCCTGCTATTCTATTGCTTGAAAATTGCTCTCACTAATCTATCCCACCCAAAAATTAATTAATTAATTAACTAATAATAGGTCACTTCTCCAGACATCCTCATCTTTCAAAATTCCCATCACTGTTTCTCAGTCTTGGTCATCTAAAAGGAGAATGCTAAAACAAAGCTACAAGACACGAGTTCAAAGAAGCTCTGGGAATATTCTCAATATCAGGAGAGGCACTGACATTCCCTAAGCCCCTGGGGCTGCACTTTCTCTGCTTTCTAAACTTGGAGAGGTCTCAGGGAAGAGTTTTATGATGAGCAGCAGAGAGAGACAGTGCCCTGTTCCGTCAGAGCTCAAAGGGCTCCAAAGAGGCCTGACAAAAGATGAGCATCACAGGTGGAGAGAGGTCTTTGGATCCCAGCAGTCATCACCTCCATGGCTCTGCATAATTGTCTCCTGAAATGAAGAGTCACGCCAATGCCAGCAGTAGGGAATGCGAGGGAAATCTGAAGTAGTCAGGAAAACCTACTACCCCTGGTGACTGGTGTCTGTTTTTCCTCCTGTTCACCTTGTTCTGCTCATAGCAGTAGGTGAAAGGGAAATGCCAGGAGACTGCAGCCTTTAGCTGAAGTGTGGATTCTGAATAGATTTGCAGACATGGCATGGAAAAGGTTTCAGCTGCTGCTGAGATTGCAATACATAGAAAGCATTTGAATACAGAAGCATCCAGAACTAAGTAGTCCACATTTCTAATCCATATCTGTGAGTTATGGCTTCCTCACTACCAGCCTATCAAGAACAGTCATTTCCAAAATATCTATGAATCAAGCATGGTCTAAAATCATTTTAAGCATTTTCATAAGACATCAATGAATCAGAAAAAGGTTACTGATGTGTTATCATCCAAACTAACCAAATGAAACTAAGCATTATCTGTGTATACAAAAAGGAGTGGGTGGTCACTATGACTCAACTTCTGGCTTTCACATATTTGATTGACGTAAGTGCGTGTAAAGGCACACTTCCATAACTAAACTGTGAAGGGCTGCTTACTTTAAAATGTTTCTCCCTGCCTCACAGAATAAATAGCTAATGTTTGGAGGTGGGGATGCTGACCACCTGTTAAGTATTGTGAATTTTACCTACTTTTGCTCATGAAGTGCACCCTCTATGAGATACATACTCCTAGGATCCTCACTTCATAGAAGGAGAAGCTGCATCACAAGGAGGCTACATTACTTGTTTTAGACCACTTATTTGTTAATAGGAAGGGCCACATATTTAGGAAGTGGATCATAGCCCATTTTCCTATCCTCCTGTGGCAGGATCTCTTTTTAGAAAGAAGCCAAGAGCCTTCAGTTCCAGTTTTTAATAATAAAATTCATGATAATTAAGGTCCTTCTTTCCATGATTTATCAGTTTCCCACTTTTGTGGTCTCTAAGAATTTTTCTCAGATCAGAACTCCTAGGAGTTTATATTAAAGTGAAATCAATTAGAAACCAAGAGACACCTTCAAGGATGCAGGGCTCTTGACATTCCTAACAGCTCTGTGCTCCAACCACAGTGAATTAAGTAGAACAAGTGCTGCTCTTCAGACAGTGGTTTGAGATCCACTGCATTTCTCCCTTACATCTGGTCAGAATCCTAAAGGGCCATCCAGGCATTCTTTCATTCTGAAAATATTCATCAGGGGACCACTGTGTTCCAGGAAGCCTGCCAAACTGGGTGGTGTAACAAGGAACCAGATGTAGCCTTCATAAGGTCTCACAGGAAAAACTGTGTTGTAAGTACACAGATTCAGTTCCGTATCATGTGTGAGAGAGGATGCCTAATCCAGAATTGATGGAAGAACATCACAGCAGGCTTCTGAGAGAATGTGATATCTAATCTGAGCCCGAGGGTGGAAACCAATTACCAGGGTTAACAGACAGGAAGAATAGGCATTTTCAAGCAGATGAAATAAGGTGTCCTGAAGGCAAAAAGAAGCAAGAAATACTCTATAACTGGAGAACAGAACACAAGAGACCAGGGGGAAAGGCAAGCAGTGAACTTTCACAATCCAGCAAGGTCAACATCAGGGAAAGCTCAGGATGGCCACAGTCTTTAGTCCACAGGTGAAGAGGAGGCTTAAACAGAACAAAAGTGGTTATGGACTGAATTGTGTCCCTGAAAAAAGATATGTTGGAGCCATAACTCCTAATACTTCAGGATATACCCTTTTTTGGAGCTTTTATAGGAGCAATCAAATTAAAATAAAGCCATTAGGGTGGTTCCTAATACAACATGACATTTACAATCCTTATAATGAGAAGAAATTTGGACACAGAGACACACATGGCTAGGGAAGGTAATGTGAAGAGACATGAGGAGAAGAAAGCTGTCTATAAGCCAAGGAGAACAGCCCAGAACAGAGGACTTCCCTCACAGCTTCAGATAGAACCAACCTTGCCAACCCCTCAGTTCCATACTTTCAGCCTCCAACACAATGAGACAACAAATTTCCATTTTTTAAGCCACCCAGTTAGTGGTACTTCATTAAAGTAACCTTTGCAAACTAATATAAAGCCTTGTTTGTATTTGTGTTTCAGAGAACTCGATCTGCTCTGTGGAGGCAGCAATAGCTGAGTCAGAGAGAGGTTGATGGACTGAGAAACTTTATAGAGACAAAACCTCCAGGATGTAATTATAGGATTATAGGCTGGACATAGAAGTGAGAGAAAATAAGAGAGCAAGGGCAGCTTCTGGTCTGTGTTTGAAGTTCAGGTAAACATGTAACTAGAGCAAAACCTCATCAACCACCTTATCAAGAATCCCAGACAAAAAGTCCACACACATAGGCAAATTAAGTACAATCTGCCTTGACACCACCTTCATATTAGCATCCAATTCTGCTTCTACCTTGAGGTGTCCCAGCTTCAATGCCAGGCACGGTTTCATTTTTTTCAACAAACATTTACTAACTGACTGCAAGGTGCCAGACATTGTACTATGCTCCACATAATAGTGAGGTGAAGGAAAAAGAGGATCCTGTGCATTATGCCAAAGGACAGACAGATATTAATCACACTAATAAATGAATAATTACTGGCTGTGGTAAATTATAAAGGAAGGGAGAAGAATTCTATGTGAGCATAAGACAAAGTGATTTGATCAAAAAGAGTCATGGCTGAACTCATACAGAGGAATAGAGAAGTAGGAGAAACACTGACATCATAAGCAAATATAGAAAAAAAAACCTGGCAAAGAAAGAACTGTATGGAGCCCCAGGTGAATGTAGGCATGGAGAAGAGCTAATTAGTGTTTATTGTAGTTAGTGGGAATCATCAAATCATTTTGGAATTTGTGAAACACAATAGAGACTCAATAAGCATTCCTTGAATGGAGGATAACTTTGTACTTGATTGAGCAGTGTCCCCCAAAACTTCATACCCACTAGCACCTCAAAATTTGACTTTATTAAACAGGGCCTTTATAAACAAAGATGTCTTTGTAAACTGAAGTCATAGTAAATCAAATCTGACTCTAATCCAGTGACTCACATCCCTATAAAGAAAGGAAAATTTAGACAGACATAGAAAAGTGTCACCTGCAAACAGAAAAAAGAAGAGAGAAGATAGCCATGTGAAAACAGAAACAGAGGTTGAAGAGATGCATCTACAAGACAAGGAATACCCACAACTACTAGAAGATAGGAAAGAGGTATGAAGCAGATTCTTCCTTGGAGTCTCCAGGAGAAATATCTCCTGCTGTTACCTTGATTTTGGATTTTTAGTCTCCAAAACTGTCAGAGAATAAATTTCTACTGTCTTAAACCACTGAAGGTAAAAGTCATTTGCTATAGCAGCCCCAGAAAAACAATACAACTTTAACCTAGTAAGCTAGATGGTCAAATGCATATTGTTAAATGATCACTGTTGGGGGGAGGTATATCAGAAAGATGGCATAATAGGAGATAAACTGCTAGCATCCTCCGAAGATGAAATTCTGTACCCATCCACAGACAAGAGTTCTAGGTGACAGCCTTCAAATTCAGGTAGGAGGTTGTAAAAAATGAATGGAGACCGAGATATTAACAGGTCAGTACAGATCTGCACCCAAGAGGCAGACTTACCAATTGTGGTCCTAAATTCAAATATAGCAGTGGCCTTATTCCCCAAAGTGCTTGCTAACAACCCCATTTTGACATTGAATCTTCAACTAAATTTATGTGACGAGGGATTCAGGAAGAATTGGGCAGACTAGTGCCTTAGCAGGCAGGCTTTTTTACTCATGAAAATTAGTTTTAGCCATATACCTGAAAATCGCCCTGTGACTAAGCCCAGTCCCTCTTAGCTGTGATCCCAGCACAGTGCAGTTTGCACAAGGTCACAAAAGGAGACACACATTTCTGAGTCACTTGTGTGGGCCTGCAGGCTTGCAAGCATCGAATTCTCAGCAGATCCAGAAGAGCTTCTGTCTCAGCTCCAGTCTCTCTTTGTCACAGACAGGCAAGTATGTAGCCCATTGAGGAAACTGCAGGAAATAGGCATCTGACTGAGCTATTAGGACAGACTTGCTCTACTCCATTACACAGAAGATCCTGAAGGGAGCCTATCCAGTCCCAGCCCCTCTCTGCTACATCCCATGTTAATCCATCTGTGCAGATAACTCCTAGGAGATGTACTCAGACAAGCCTGCTGGCCTCCTCCTATAGCAGTTCTGGGCAGGGCTTTCAATGACAGTTCTAATTCCTCGCAACTGTGGTGTATGAAAAGTCCTGCCTGCAGAGGAAACTACTGGGAATTCCGCCCACTGAGGCCACTATGTTGGGATTGCTAATGTCAGATCCACAGCAGATTTAGAATTAGCCCTGAGGCTCAGGTGTGACCCCTCCCAGATGTGATCTGAGAGCAGTTCTACCTAGTCAATGTCCTACCAGGAGATATGACTACCTGGGCCTCTGTGGCAGGCTTGGTAACCTGTCTTTAGCAGATTCTCAAATGTTCATGGATTTCAATCTTGGCCTGCCTTGTCTGTGTGACACAGAAGCACAGCCCAAGGAGAAACTAGAGAAGGGCATTCCCGTTATGCCCTCTGATAACTGATGCTCTGACCTTGGTCACATTGTAGATCTTCAAATGTTCCAATAAGTTAACACCAATCCTTCTCAAATGAAGTCTGGGATAGGTTTGTTCACCTAGGAATTCACTTGAACACACATTCTCCATGATCTTGGAGACAGACCCCAAAAACCCAGTCTCAGATATTGCCCCAGAAATCCTTATGTCTCAATTCCATCCCATCACAACTATGGACATGAATAGTATGGTCAAAACAGAGACCCATCCAGTGATCCAACAGGGCCCTTTCCAGAGAAAGACTCATCTATCTTCCAATAGGGCTTCTTTTTAGAGGAAGACTCATCCATCTTTATACCAGATCCAGCTGTTTGAGAACACTGAAGCAAATTAAAACAGCACTGAGATTTCATCTCACTCTGGAAAGAATGGCTGCCATCAAGAAAACAACTGATAACAAATGTTGTCGAGGCTGTGGGGAAAAAGGAACACTGCTCCACTGTTGGTGGGAGTGCAGACTGGTGCAGCAACTATGGAAATCACTATGGAGATTTACCAGAAGACTAGGATTTGAACTTCCATTCAACCCAGCTATTCCCCTCCTGGGTATTTTATCAGAAAAACTGAAAAGTTCATGTCACAGTGACATATGTGCACCCATGTTCATAACAGCACAATTTGTAATAGCTAAATCTTGGAAACAACCAAAATGTCCATCACCTGCAGAGTGGATGAAAAAGATTTGGTATTTTTATACAATAGAATATTACTCATCCATAAAAAAGGATGATCTTGAGGCCTTCATATTGAAATGGAGGCAACTTGAGTCTATTCTCATAAGTGAAATAAATAAGAATCATATTTGTATTTTTTTATCTTAAAGAGAATAAAACAAAAGAGGACAGAACAACACAGATCAGAACAATGCAAGCAACACAGCACTTCATAACAAGACAATTGGATATCAACAGTAGCTACCATAATGTCTCTTTGAAATAGTTGAGCATTGCTTCACAAACAATAATATCAAATGTAACAAAATAGACTAAAAGCATTCAAGACAGTGAAATCATTACAAGGCATTCTGAACCAAATAACAGAAAATGAACAATGGCTACTATAATATCTCATTTTACATAAAACATTTGTTTATATTATTACACATATTAAAATCCAATAAGACACAACATGATAGAACCAATGGTAATAGAAGAACAAAAGCATGGTAGGACTTCAGAGCCAGATGATATTAAATCAGCAATGGCTGCCATAATGTCTTGTTTTCTTCAAAGTACCATCACACATAATAAGATCAAACAAAACAGAATAAAACCATTCCAACCAATGAATGAAAACATTATAAGACTTCAAAGCAATATAATGGGAAACCATAGAATTTTATGTACTTTTACCATTTCTTACACTAGGGAGACTATACAGTATTTATATATATATGAGTTTGATTTATTTCGCTTATGAGTATGGCCTCAAGTTGCATACATTTATTTACAAATATTTCAATGTGATCATTCTTTATAGCTGAGTAGTATTCCAAAGTACCACAATTTTTTTTATCCATTCCTCAGTTGATGGGCACTTAGGTTGTTTCCAAGATCTGGCTATTACAAATTGTGCTGCTATAAACATGGGTGCACATATATCATTGTGGTATGATGTTTTCAGTTCTCCTGGAAATATGCCTAGTAGTGGAATAGCTGGGTCAAATGGGACTCCCAATCCCAGCTATAAGAATCATATTTATAAATATCACATTGTGTCTCTAGTATAAAAAGTAATAAGAACTGTAGGAGTAATAAAACCCAAAATGTGTAATTGCTATTGTCAAAAAGACAGGAAAAGAAAGTGTTCAAAAGAATATAAGTGCATGTGTGTTTAAGTGTGTAGGATTGATAACCATATTACTAAGTGGTTGTTGGATCATTGAGCAGAACTGTTTGCAATCTTACTGTTTAAATGTTCACTTTGTGTGCTTTAATTTTGTAACTTGAACAACTGCTTCTAAGATGACAGTATGTAATTTGTCAACTAGTGATTTCTTAGTGTTTATTTTATTTTATTTTATTTTTGGAATTTTGTATTATTGCTTCACTTTTTTCTGTTTTGCTTTTTTTCTCTTTAAATAAATTTTTTAGAAAAAGAGAACACTGAAACAGATCCTTACATGGGTCCAGCCCCTTGTGAGACTCTTAGCTGAACTTCACTGGTTATACTGGGACCAGGTCACCCTCTACCACTGTAGAGCTTATGGCAATAATGGGATTAAGGGTCATGACAGATAGTCTGTTCAAAATTCCAGAGTGGGTCTATCATAGAAGGACAAACAGAAAAAAACAGACTACATAGAATTAGCACAAAAACAGACAAACTAATGAAATAGATTCCAGAAATACATCTACACATTTATAACCAACTGATTTTTGACAAAGATGGTGAGAACAATGTACAAGAACAGCCTCTTCCATAAATTGTGTTGGCAAACTAGATGTTCATGTGAAATGGATAGAAACTCACCATTTGCAGAAGTCAACCCAAAGTGGATTAGAGACTTAAATGTAACACCTACAAAAATCTAGAAGCAAACATGGGGGAAACACTTCAGTACATTAATCTGGATATGGATTTTAGACAAGACCTCAAAAGCAAAAATAGACAACTGGATGATATCAAAATAAAAACATGCAAGGCAAAAATAAGCAATTAACAGTGAAAAACAACCTATGCAATGGGAGAAAATATTTGTAAACTGTATGTATGAAAAGGGGTTACCATCTAAAGTAGAGGGACCTCACAAACAACTATAAAAGAAAACAAACAAATTTCTTAATGTCCTATTTTTAAATGGACTAAGAAAACCCTCAACATACATTTTTCAAAAGATATGCAAATTGATAACAGGTATATGAAAAAATGCTTTTCATCACTAGTCATCCGGGAAATGCAAATCAAAACCACAGTGAGCTGCTACCCGCTGCCAGGTAAAATGACTATTCTCAAAAAGACAAAAGGTAAGTGTGGAAAAGGATGCAGAGAAAACGGAAGTCTTACACATCGTTGGTGGGGATGTAAAATAGTATAACCACTATGGAAAACATTATGGAGGTTCCTCAAAATATTAAAAGCAGAACTACTATATGATCCAGCTATTCCACTGCTAGATAAATATCAAGAAAGAAAAACAATTATGGAAAATGAGATATTATAGTAGCTATTGTTCATTTTCTGTTATTTGGTTCAGAATGCCTTGTAATAGTTTCACTCTCTTGAATGCTTTTATTCTATCTTGTTATGTTTGATATTATTGTTTATGAAGCTATGTTCAACTATTTCAAAGAAAGAGATATTATGGTAACTACTGTTGATATGCAATTGTCTTGTTGTGAAGTGTTGTGTTGCTTGCATTGTTCTGTTCTGATTTGCGTTGTTCTGTCCTCTTTTGTTTTATTCTCCATAAAATAAAATTTAAAAAAAGAAAGAAAAACAAAAGAAAGAAAAAAATCAGTAGATCACTCTTCACAATACCCAAGACATAATGTCAGCCTAAGTATCCCTCAACAGATAAACGAATAAAGAAAATGTGGTGCATATATACACAAAGAAATACTGCACCATAAATAAAGAATCAAATCCTGCTGTTTTTGGAAACATAGAGGAGTCTGGATTGTGCTAAATGAAATAAACCAGGCATAGACATACAAATAATTCCTATGTAGAATCTTTAAAAGTTTATTTCATAGAAGCAGAGAGTAAAATAATAGCTACCAATGTCTTTCACTGTAATAAACTTTTTAAAATATAAACATTGGGCTGGAGATTTAGCTCAGTGGCTTAAGGGCCTGCCTGGCAAGAGCAATGCCGTGAGTTCGATCACTGGTACAAATATATATATATATTTTTTTTTGTGGTATATGTGGCTTTTGATCACCCCTTAGGTTATGTCTAGCTTACACTAGCTTACAAATTGCTTTTGTAAGCTTTTGATCACCCCTTAGGTTATGTCTAGCTTACACTAGCTTGCAAATGCTTTTACACATACATGCTTCACTTTTCTCCTGACAAAATTAGAAGCATTAGAAATGGGTTTATTGTATGTATGAGGCTGAAACTCAAAGCAATAATTCCACCAAACATATTATGAGTAAATGGTGGACACATCCCTATCTTTTCCTCTGCATCCCAAGCTCTCTGCCCTACCACAGGACCATAAAAATGTAGTTACCATTCAACGTGGCTCAACACTGAAGTCCTAGCTCTAGCATTTACAGTGATGGATCACATAAAGTATGATTTCAAAAGCTGATGGTCACTGCAAAAAAAAGATGTTAAGGTAGAAAATTTCCACATTGGATTGATGATAGCGCTCAGAGATAGAGAGCTTGCCAAAAAAATTCAAGGAGAAAAGGGAAGACAAAAGGTGGCAGAAGATCAGCTATGAAGAAGGATAACCTTAGGGCTTTTCTAGGTAAATGGAGGAAGCTTGAGACCTTACTCATAGGTGAAATAAATCAAACTCACATTTGTAAACATTGTATTATCTCCCTAGTGTAAAAAGAAAACTGAAAGAGTAATAAGATCCAAAGTGTAAAATTTATATTGTGATAATGAAAGGGAAAGAAAGTGCTCAAAAGGAAAGAACAATTGGGATAGGGAAAGAGAGAAAGGGAAGGAGGAAAAAGATTGTATAGGTATCATATGTGTGTGTGTATGTGTGTGTGTGCATGTATATATATATACCACATAGATAACTATACTACTAATCTCTGTTAGTTCATCAAAAAGAACAGTTTGTGCTTCCATTTTTTGATCATTTTTCATGCCTGTCTTTTAACCTGAACAACTACTTCTAAGATAACAATATGCATTATATATATATAGTGTGAATTTCCTACTTTTTAAAAAAATTTCTGTATGTTTCTATCCTTTTTTCTTTTTAAAACAAGAACATTAAATATAAATAAAAATTAAATTAAATGAGAAAGTAAAATTCAAAAACTAATTGGCAGAAGAAATATTTGAAGATATCATAACTAGAATCTTTCCAGAGGTATAAAAAGCTTTGTGAAATCCAAGGAGAATGAACACAGAGAAAACATATGCAAGCATAGTGCTGTTAACTGCTGAAAACCAAAGGTAGGAAGATAATATTGAAAACAATCAGAGGAAATAGACATATTCCATGCAAGAGATGATATGAACCATGTGGCTTTTATTTGAAACACTGAAAGTCAAAGTACAGTAGAGCATCTGATGTGAGAAACTGAAAGAATAAAAAAAGGCCAAAATGCACAATAGCTATTGTGAAATGGGAAGAAACTGTTCAAAAGGAAAGAGGAACTATGGTTGGGGAAAGGAAGGAAGGGAAAAAGAAAAAGAATATGAGATAGTTTTACTACTAGTTTCTCTTAGTTCACAGAAAAGAAAGATTTGTGCTAATACCATTTGGAGAATTTTTATATATAAAAAATAAATTGCCCTTTTAAAAAAAATCTGATCAACCCAGGATTCTATAGCCAGAAAAAAGTACAAAGAATTCCAAAAAACAAAATAAAAGATAAGCAATAGGCAACAGAGAGCTGGATCATTTACAAATGGGAAGAGGATCTAGGGAAGGAGGGGAAGGGGAGGGGAAGGGAAATACAAAGAATTAATTTATGTTAAAGACATATATTTTCTCCCTAGTATTATGGCCTTCAAATATAAAAGAAAATGAAGAGAATTTTATATAGACAAATGCTGAGAAGAGCAAGGGATGTAGCTCACTGGTAGAGTCCTTCATACCATGCCAAAGCTGCTTAGAACTTCAAATCATCATCATCATTATCATCATCAAAGAAACTTTGTTTCCACTGGATTCACACTCCAACAAGAAAGACTAAAAGTTTCTAAGTTAGAAAGAAATTGTATCATGTAGAAAAATGAAGTTTAGGAAGGAAAGAAAGGCACTAGCAAAATAAAATGTAAATAAATATAAAACAGGAAATAACTATGTATTTACAACTATGTAGAAATAAATTATAGATGTTTATAATTTTATATAAAATATTTGAATCTAGCTGTGCATGCCTGACATCCCAGCACTGTGAAGGCTGAAGCAGGAGGATCACTGTGAGTTAGAGGCCAGCCTAAGCTACATAACTAGACAGTGTCTCAAAACAAAAACAAAAACCACTTTAAAACTCTTTAAGCACCTGTAGGCCTTCCCCCCATTTTGTTGTTTTGAGACAAGGTCTCACTATGTAGTGTAGACCTCCCTTGAATTCACTATGTAGCCCTGGCTGCCCTCATTCTCACAGCAATCCTCCTGCCTCAGCCTCCTTAGTACTGGGATTACAGGCTTGTGCCACCAATCTGGCTCCTGTAGACTTTTTAAAGTAAAAATACAAACAATGGATTATGTGGCTTAGAGCATTTTTAAACATAAAACATGACAAAAGGAGTATAAAGTGTAGGAAGAGAAGTCAGAAATGTGTACTGTTATGATGTGCTTACGTCATTTGATAGAACACCTTTTGAAAGTGACCCATGATGAATTAAAAAAAAATTATAATCCCTACAGTAACTATAAAGCAAGAAGTACAACTAAAAAGAGATAAGTAGAGGAGATTAGATAAGAAAGGAAGAATAAATAGAAAACAATGAAATGAAATAAATGTAATAATATTACATTAAATGTAAATATTCTCATCATCTCATCCCAAGGTTTAAAAGTCAGAGATTATTGGCCTTGTTTCAAAAAAGGTCCAACTGAATGCATTTTACAGGTAACAGCCATTAAACATAATGAATATAGATAATGCAAATTTTTTCTTTTTTTTTTCTTTCAAATTTCACTGTGGACCCAAGAAACCTGTCATGAATAAACACTGATCCATAGGCAGACACTTGAGAAGCACTGGTGCAGAACTGTTAGTTTTCCAGAACTATAACAAAATACCTTGGATAATTACCTTATAAAGAGAAAAGACTTGTCTTGGCTCCCAGTTTTTGAGGTGCTGGTCCAT
This sequence comes from Hydrochoerus hydrochaeris, assembly GCA_004027455.1. Lineage (NCBI taxonomy): Eukaryota > Metazoa > Chordata > Mammalia > Rodentia > Hydrochaeridae > Hydrochoerus > Hydrochoerus hydrochaeris. Next base: position 20,865 of record PVLA01007109.1, on the reverse strand, counting down.
TATCAGGGGACCCTTTGCTTTTAGCACATTAGTGGACAGCACTAGTGGCAGTGGCAGGAAGCATGTGGTGGAGCAAACTGCTTACTTCATGGCCAGGAAGCAAGAAAGGAAGAGAAAGGGGCTGCATTCGGACTTACAACCCGTCTGTTTTGGGTTGTTTTTTTCCTGTTTGGTTCCTCAATGTCTTTTTTTGGTACGGTACATCTTGTTTATACAGTACTGTACTCTTTGCACATTACACTGTATAGTACAATACTATAGTTTTATGTTTTGTTATACATTACACTACTTCATGTAAGAGTTATGCAAATAAAAGCAATAAGTTGGGGTTTCCTTTGACCATGTCTTTGTTCTGCTTATTATAATGTACATACGATATACAATTTCTCCTTTAGCAACCAATTCACTCAATGACCTAGTCCCAGAAACTGAACCCGGTCATTAAACAAGGAGTATAGGTACTTAAGCAAATGAGCAAGACTGTGTCCCAATAAAACTTTATGGACACTAAAATTTGAGTTTAATCTAATTTTTAAGTATCACAAAATATTCTGTGATCTACCTCAGTGACAAATGTTTGTGGTAGATTAGAAATGTCTGTGAGGGACATGGAATAGGGGACATTGTAGCAGGTCAGCTATGTATTCTCCAGCTCTGTCCCACCCAAACCCTGAGTCAGACTGCATTCCTTGAGCACTTAACGCTGCCTTACACCCCAGGCTTTTAGATGCCATGCCAGTATGTTTGCCTCTCTTTGTCACTTGGTCAATGCTATCCTTTGAAGCCTGATTTTTTCTCTCTAGCTTTCCCTGAGTGTCTTCTTTTTCTTTGGGGCTATGTAGGGTTAATAATGCTCTCCACTGTCCTTTTAGCAGCCTCTTACTGTTGCATAAGTACTGATCTTGGTAAATGGGATGCTGTGCTACTAAAAAGAAGTTCTTGGAGGATGTTCTAATGAAGTAGACTGGCAGTGAGTCTGGTGAGAAAAGAAAAACAGAAAGAATAATGGTAATTGTGGAAAGGGTAGAGAAGAATAGAAAACAAGTCTCCAAAATGAACCAAAGCAAAAAGTGAGAGATCCCCCTCCTATAAACGTATCCATGAGGGTTAGCTATAGGATAGGCCAGGATGCTGAGAACAAGGTAAATAAGGGAGAGTATAACACTATATCTCCAAAAGTTCACACTAAAAGAAACACTAAGCAAAGAAGGAAAATCATCCCAGATGGAAGCACAAGTTGGAGGAGGATGTGATATGCAGTGGAAAAGATAAAAATGCAGGAAAATTCAAATGAAATGTCTGTTAAAAGAAATAGTAAGCATGTCATGTAAGGTTTAAAATATATACTGAATTAAAATGCATTACAACTATAGATTAAAATGCAAGAGGGCAATAAAAGAGGTTAAAGTATTATGGGATTTTTGGATTTATAATAAAATGGTAAAAATACTAATAAGCATTAGATTTTACTTTTTGGGTGTATGTGCTGGGAATCAGTCTCACTACCTTGTACTTACCAGGCAAGTGCTGTGCCACTGAGCTGTATCCCCAGCCCAGCATTAGACTTCAATAATTATCAAAATACAAATAAATATTAGACGTTCATTAAATAAATAATACTGGAATGTTTTAAGACCACAAATAATTTAAACTAATAAGCAAATAGTAGAATGAAAATTGGATAATAAAAATCATTAGGAAGATGACAAAGAGAAAAAAGGGAGCAGAAAACTGGCCAAGCAAAGAGGAAATATAACTGAAATGGCAGAGTGTTGATTCCAGAAATAGCAAAGCATCTTGCTTCAGTTTGATCCTCAATATTAATTGCTTTAAATTATTGGGAGGGAAATTCTGGGAAAAATATTTATTTGAAGACTTTGGAGCATAACCAAAAGCACAGAGAAAAAGAGGAAATTAACCTGGCAAGAACATAGTCACGTGGGTGCAACTCATATTCACTTAGCTTATTTTAAGGGCACTGTCCAATTTGCAGAATTTAACATTCTCAAAACTCAAGCAAAATTTCATTATGTCAATATCTAGAATTAGAGAGGGATAACCCTGCATATCTTACAGACATTATAAGTATAATTAAGGAGTACTATACATAACTTCATACCAACAAATTTTTTAAAACCTTGAAGGACACAAATTCCTTGAAGGACACAATTTTAAAAACAGACTCAAGGAAAAAATGGGGAATCTAAATAACTATACCACTTTTAAAAACTAAATTCATGATTTTACCCCACCCCAAGCTCAGATGTTTTCATTGATAAATTCTATCAAACATTTGAGTAAAAAAATTTCAACCTTCCATGATTCTTTCAGAAAATAAAGATGTGGTCATTTCCCTGTCTTTAGAAGGCCACAATTACCCTGAATTTAAAAATCCTGAGACCTTAAAGGCAATCTGCAGAGCAATATCTCATGAACATAGACAAAAAGATCTATTTGAAATGTTACCAAGTTGAATCTAAATACATAAAAAGGGTAAGACCACATTCCCGAGGATGATTTACCCCCACTATGCAAAATTGGCTCAACATTAAAAGAAACCCATGTAATTTACCTTATCACCAGAATAAAAATGGAAAAAAGATGATCATCTCAATAGATGCAGAAAAAGCATTTTTTAAAATGCAGTGATAAAATAGAAACCACAGTAAGCCCACAGTAGAAAGGAACTTCCTCAAATTGGTGAAGGTCATTCCACAAAACACTAAGCTAACATTGCACTTAATGGTAACAACTAAATGCAGACCCAAGATGAGAAAAGGGAAGGATGTCATCCTTCACAAATTCTATTAAATATTTTATTAAGAGTCACAGCTGAACAGCATGACAATAAAAAAAGTAAAAGGCACACATGTTGAAGCAGAAGTAGAAATGTTTTTATTCCAAAATGACTACGGTCACTACCATCCCCATAAAAAGACACAAGAAATCTTTAAAAAAAACTACTAAAACTGAATTAAGCAACTCAGTTAAACACAAAACAGCAAGTTGTATTTCTGTACACCAGCAAAAAATCCAATCCAAATTAAATTTCAAAAACAATTTCATTTATAATGTTACCAAAATAAATTAAAAGCTCAATATTAAAATGCCACTCCTACCCAACTTGTTCTATAAATTTCACATTGTGCTCACTAAAATAGTAGTGGATTTTTAATAGAAATTGACAAGATAATGCAAATATTTGTAACAGAAATTCAGAGGACATAGTAAAGCCAAAATAATCTAAAAAAGCAGAACAAAAATGGAGAATTTGTGTTAGATAATCTCAGGATTTACTAAATAGCTACTTTCTAAAAACTACAAGTTAGTGTAGTTAGCCATAAGCATAACAAATCAGTAAGACATAACAGAGAGTCCAGAAATAGATATAAATACATAGTCACTTAATTCTTTGTAACAGTGACAGTGCAACTAAATGGGGAAGGAATAGTCAATTCAACAAATGATGCTCAAATAACTATGCAGTATGTTCAATTGAGAAAAAATAAAACTTAACTATTTTACAAAAATTAAGTTGAAACAGACTTCAGCACTAAGAACAGAAATAAAATGTCTAGGAGAAGTGAATATTTTCTTGACTTTGCTGTAAAGTAGACTATCTTAAATATTTTTAAAAATACACTAACTGGATGTTGGAACTTTGGGCACTGGAAAACCAAGCAACCAGCTCACCTCCCTGCTAAGTGGCTGTTAGCCTACACCCCTCCCCACCATTAGCAAGTGGGAGCCAGAGATGGAAGCATCTCTTGGGAGGTTGACCAGATGCAATATAGCAAATAAGGGGGATTTCCTTCTACCATCTCTTTGAAGAAAAATATTTTTATCACTATTTTGCTTTGTTCTGATTAATTGTACTGCTCTATTCAATATTCTGTTTTGATAAGTTCTGTAATGTTCTATATTTCCTTTGATTTTGCTATACCTGATTGAAAGAACAATTGTGAAGATAATGAGATATACTATGGTGCCTATTACTGTTATCCCAGTAACCTGCTGTGAAGTTCTGTACCAATTTCACTACACTGGCTCAATTGGCTTTGTTCTGTCTTGTTCTGTTGTATTTTACTACCTTCAAAATAATTTTTTAAAAGATAAAAATATACTAACTGTAAGGAAAAATCAAAAGTTCAACTTTTAAAAAATATTTTAATTTAAATTCTTCAAAGTTAAATTAAGAAAATGAAAAAGCAAGTCACATACCAAGAGAAAGTATTTGCAATACCTGTACTTTATAATATTGACAAGGAGACCAACAACTCCATAAGAAGTAAGCAAAATATTTGAAATGACATCATAAAATAAGATATACAACTGACACATAAAAAGATATTTGATATCATTAGTTGTCAGGGAAATGAAAATTAAAACTACAGAGGAATACTATTTAATACCCCCAAAGAAGGGTGACAACCTTAAAAAGACTTATAGTAATCCATTGTTGCCAAAGATATGAAACAATCATAACAGTCATACATTGTTGAGAGAAGTGCAACATAGGAGAACCTCATTGAAACACAATTCAGCAGTTTCTGATTGTGAAAAATGTACCTGCTACACTATCTAGTAATTCTTCAAATATTTATTCAAAAGAAACTAAGACATACAAATGTGCAACTGGCTTGTTTCAAACATTTACAATAGTTGTATACATAATAGCCCAAACTGGAAATAACCTAAAAGCCTATCAACAAATAAAAGGACAAACAAATTACTGTTTATTTACACAATGGAGCACTGTTTAGTTTTTGAAGAGAACAAACTTCTGATAAATACAACAAAATGGGTAATTTCACAGGACATTACATGAAGCAAGAGAAGACAAAAAAATTTGGTATGATGCCATTCATACGAAATTCAAATACAAGCTACACTATTTGCTTTGTAGACCTGTAGTCACACTAAGCAGCCACCTCTGGGGATTAAAAAAAATGTAACTGCACGTTGCACACTCAGGATCTGTACATTGTAATGTGTGCAAATGTGTACCTTAATTATGTACCACAAAATAATTTTAAGCCTCCACACTATATATATTTAACAATTTACCTTTTCCTAGCTTTTCTCTCAGCAAATGTATGCCCCTAAATCCTCTATACTTTGCCAAATTTCACACTGCTCAAACTCTGTTCAATAGTGAGACTCCTTGCTCTCTCCCTCATTCACTAGTCATTTAATGTCTAGATCAGCTGCTGTTTTCAAAGGAGTTACAAGTTCTACCACATTTATAAAGCAGAACAAATGTAAATATTCCAGTGGAGTCCTTAGCTGGGAAACTTAGGTTGATAATTTTCCAAAATCAGCAGAAACCTCATTTCTGATCTCTTGTCTGACTAGGTAATAAGGGTTATTCAATTCAGACCAATAAGCAGAATATTACCCAACAATAATGATCATTCAGAGAAGACCAGAGCCCAGCTATTTGAGAAACCCAAGGGAGCAGAGCCTGACTCACTGAGTTTTCAAAGATTTGTGGAATTGAGAGCTAAAGAATGCATTGTCCAAAATAGTAAAAATAAAATGACACAATTGAAATTATGTTTATAAATGTCTATACAATGTAATATATTTGTCAACTACAAACTTAACATATATGTATATAAATTGCACTAGATGGTATATTTAGTTATATATGGTAATTGGATGCATTTTAATAAGTTTAATATGATGTAGGTTGAGGGATTCAAAAGAGATTTGCCTGAATAGTACAAGGGTCAGGAAATTATTGCTTGATTACATGTCACATTGTAACTTTCCCATTAAATCTAATATTTTTCCCACTTTCCTCATTTTTTGTGGATGTGGTGATTGTAATGGCTTCTTTCATTTCTGAAATCACAAGAAAATTCAGTCTACATGGTTTTTGGAACCAGGAACCCGGGCTCATGAAGGGAGAATCTCCAAGGCACAGTGGCTAAGAGCCAGACATCTGGCACATGTTACAGCCTCCCCCTTCATGACAGCCCTTCTGCCTGTGGCTCATGTGGAGTCCCTCTGTTTCTTATTCTTTCCACTATTCATGACCTCTCAAGATTTGTAAAGGCAACCAACAGCTTCTTGGGTCACATTATCTAGGTTGGTGACATCAAATTACTTCCCTCAACCTAGCATCCCAAATGCTGGAAAATTCCTAGGGCATAAGTCATTTAAACATGTGCTACATTTTTGTTTCCACTGACTTTCAGAGTGGAATAGAAGGAATATTCTTTCAAAATGGAAACTACATAAATTTAGGAGTCACCCAGACCTGCGTCACTCATGTTCATCTTGGGAAAGAGCTCTTAGATTTTGATCATCACTTGGCACAGGCTGGAAAATAAAGCACTGGGTTGGGAGTTCTGGTCCAGGTTCTGTCATTTACGGGCTTTGTAACCTTCCATAAATCTTTTTTCTCTGAACTTCAATTTCCTCACCTGTAAAATGGAAGAACCCAAATTTCACAGAGCTACTTTCATGAAAAGTAAGGCACATGTGCAATTAAATTGGCACAATACCTGGTATGGAGTAAATGCTCAAAACACTGTCAGGAAGGGGAAAGAAGAGTAATGGTTGCCAGATCCTGGGAGGAGTAGAAAATGGGGAGTGACCACTTAAAAGGTGTAGGTTTCTTGTGGAATGATGAAGTGTTCTGCAACTAGATATGGGCCATGATTGCACAATATTGTGAATGCACTAAATGCATTCTCCACTTTAAAATGATGAGAGTGGTGAAGTTTGTAGGGCATGAACTTTCCTACACAAGAGGAAAACAATTAACAGACTTCCTTCTTCATTCCGTGGAGTGAGTGAGAAGCAGAAAACTAGGATCTGTGAGGAGTCCCTCCATGGGGGTAAGAACTGAGAACCAAGAAAAGGACACACACTTAGGTATCACAACAGTAGGGCTGAGGGGGAGAGACAGAGCTCAAGTTAGGGCAGCACTGATTGTGGCCAGGGAGGAGAGAGGAAAGATCAAAGAAACAGGAAATTAAATGGCACTGCCTTTCAGCCTTCGGGAAGCAGATACGGTCAGTAAATGCCAGCATGGTGTGCAGAGTGTAAGTCATAGGTCAGCAAGGAGATAGCAAGCCTGGAAAAAATGAGTCATGGTGAAAGGAAAGACAACGTCGGTCATCCACAGAGGATAAGGATGACCACAAGGCAGCATGATACAGTGCAGAGGGCTCCATCTGAGGCTTAGTGGTAGAACCATCTGGAAATGTACCAATATTACCAAAGCCCAGCACATCCAACACCCTCCATTCCTCTGGGCCCTCCTGGGATTTTGATTCTGACAATGTGGGTTAGGCACATGGTAAAAAAAAAAAGGCCATGCTTTACAATTTTACAGCTGCCTCTCACCATTTAATACTGTGTAACTCTGGAAAAGTCATTTAATCTTTTCTGTACATCAGTATTCTTTGTGAAACAGGAAATTTTTCTCACAGAGATGGTAGAAAGAGTTAATGAAAGCAGGCAGGTAAAGAACATGCCACAGAGCAGGCTTTTCATAAGTGTGTGTTTGCTTTCTCTTTTTCCAGCAGTGCATGTTCACTCACAAATCCATTTCCTCTTTCCATCAGGTCCCAAAGCAAGAGAGGACACAGAAGTTGATTATAAACAGAAAACAGGAATAGCAATGTATATAAAAGATGACATTTTAACCAGAGCTGCAGAGGTAGCTTTATTCATAACAGTAAAAAGATTGAAACAATCCAAATGTTCATCAACAGCAGACTAGCTAAATAAATTGATTTAAACAATTTTTTAAAAACTACTGATAACACACAGCAGCATGGATGTCAACAGACATTATATTCAACAAGACAGACACAGAAAAATACATACAATTTCACTCTATTCAAGTGAAATTAATGAATAAATAAAACTAATCAATAATGACAGAAGTCATCACGGACTCTGGGGAGGAGAACAAGAAGTCACCAAGAAGCAAGCCCTCCCTGAGAATCTGTGCCATGTGCAGGCCACTGGTGGGAGAACCAGATGCCAGCCTTTTTCCTGTGAGTCAGCACCATTTGTTGGACTGCAGAAGAAGAGAACAAAAAGTCACTAAGCAGCAAGCCCTCCCTGCAAATTGGAGCTATGCGTGGGCTTCTGGGGGGAGAGCCAGATGCCGCCTTTTCCCATGAGTCAGTGCCATTCATGGACTGCAGGGAAAAAGAACAAGAAGTCACCAAAAAGCAAGCCCTCCCTATGAATCAGCACCATGTGCAGACTGCTGGGGGACAAGACAGATGATAACCCCTTCCAGCACGTGGGCTGAGAGACAAGAAGAGCCAAGAACCCCCCCACCTGCCATAGGCAGCCAGCTGATTCAGAGAAACACAGGCTGCAATGTGACTATTGAGGTAAAATACAATTTAATGCTCGTAGTGTTTAGTGTTTTGCTGACTTTGCAAGTCTAAAGTCCATAGTCTGATCATATATTCAGAGTGTAATGATATATCATCTATGGGGGATCTCCTTCTGAGGGTGGTGGCCATTGTTAATTCAATATCATCCTGTTTTGAAGTCCTGTATCATTTGCATTGTTTCATTGGGTTGTGTTTTATTCTGTTTTGTTTTGTTTTGCTTGATTTTATTATATCCAATGGCAGCTATTTCAAAGATAACAAGATATATTATGGCTGGGGACTTAGTTCAGCAGTATAAGTACCTGCCTGGCAAGTGTAAGGTTGTGAGTTCAATTCCCAGTACAAAAAAAAAGATTTTGGATTTTCTATTGTCTTGTTTTGAAGTCCTGGTTTATTGCATTCATTGTTTTGCTTTTATTGGTTCTATTCTATTCTGTTTTGTTTGATTTTTACTATGTCTGAAGGTATCTGCAGCATTTTGAAGACAACAAGAGGCATTTTGGTAACCATTTTGATTTCCTATTGTCTTGAAGTCCTGTGTCACTTACACTGGTTTGCCTTGATTGGCTTTGCTCTATTTTGTTCTGCTTGGTTTTATTCTCCTTAAAATAAAAATAAAATAATGACAGAAGTCAGTGGTGACCTTTGTAGGAGGTGATTAGGAAGGAATACAGAAGAGACTTCTGGAATTCTGGAAATGATCTGAATTTTTATTTCTTTTGTGACTTGGGTTTATGTACATGTAAAAATTCATTGAGTTATATATTTAAGATCAGTGCATTTTTATTTTATATTATACTGCAATGGGGAGAGTGTACAAGGGTGTCCTGCTACACTACCCAAATCCCCCAAAATGCCAAATCTACAGTTAAATAAATGGCTCAAAAATCCATTTTGCTACAAGTGCAAAGACTGAAAGAAAAGGTAAAATTTGACTTTGCAGGGACCCAATGGCTGGGCATAATGTCAATTTCATCATAAAGGTACATTATTGTGGATATATAATATCCACATTTATTCTTACGCATATTCCTGTTGATGAGTTTTTAATTTTATGAGTTTTATTATTTTAAACAATGAGTACTTAATGGGAAAAAGTGTCAAAAATAAAGTCTTGAATGTTTAATATTTATTATTTATAAAGAAGCAGCAATTTTCGACATCAACTGTTTTTGGTGTACAAAGTCTAAAAAATAACAAAAATAAATTCCTATATGAACTACAATGAAAATATCAGTAGTACTGTACAAAAAATTAATTTTTACTTCAATTATCACACCTAAGGCAGTCTTCAAACACAACACCAGTACATTCCACAGACACATGTAGCTTACACTGATAGCATATGTGTTTTGCCTTCCCGGCTTTTTTCAGGGACATATTTGACATTGTGCTGGTCTTGCTGTTTGTCAGGAGGTTCTTATTGTATTATACAATGTGTACTTAACAAGAACATAAAACATCAATAAAGTATTAAATTCTTAATATGTATTGCACAATTAGAATAAACTTCAACATTTTTACATTGGCTGTATACTTGCTTGCAAACCTAAAAGATAACATCAGAAATAAATTTCTATATGAACTTCAATGAAAACACCAATATAATTCTGCAAAAAAAAATACTCTTTACTGACATTATCACACCTAAGGCAGTCTTCATACATGACAACAGTACATTCTACACACACATATTACTGTACACTGACAGTACATGTGCTTAGCTTTTCTTTCCTATGTGGCAGGCCGCTCTTGTCCTTTTTCTAGGACATTCTTGACATATTCCTGGTCTTTCTGTTTTGCCTGGGGCTTCCTGCTATATTATACAACATGCACTCACTAGGAAAATAAGATATCAATGAAATAAAATATCAAATACATAACAAGTGCTTAATATAGACATCAACATTTTCATATCAGCTGTTTACTTGCTTACAAAACCTAAAAGATAGCATCAGAAATAAAAGTTTATGTGAACTACAATGTAAATACAAACAAAAGTCTACCACAGAAATAATCTTTGCTTCAACTGTCACATCTAAGGCAGTCTTCACATGAAAACTGCATGTTCCATGCACAAGTATCTCTTCACTGATATCATGTATGATTTTTTTCCCTTCCATTCCTGTAGGACACAGTTGACTTTTTTTTTGGTTTTCCTGTTGTCATATTAGGCCTTGTGATGCTATGCCTGCTTGTTACCTGTCAGCTCACTAGTGTGCTCTATGGGTTTTTTGTTTTGTTTTATTTGCATAGTTCCCTGGGAAGTAATATTTTGTTTTTCCTCTGCTGTAAATAATCTCTTACGAGTTCCAGACCCAATCTTTGAAGAAAATTTCTCTGTGACATTTTGCACTTACTATTTTCTTTGTAAATTATCAAACTATTTATGTCACACATGTTTAGGATCCAGTAAAACACAACCATTGCCAATCCTCTGTGTTGCAAGTGACATCATAGTTGCTATATAACTCATCAACATCTACTCCTCCTTTGGTTCTGTTTTAGAATATTACCATGTCAGACTCCAATTTTGTTGAGGTTTCCCTATCAATATTTTCATCATAGTGCAATGTTGACATCAGCAGCACTAGTTTGTTTTTCTTTGCCATATATTAAGCCAATGTTACATCTTTCTGAAATTCAAAGATTGTACTATACAATTCTGTTTTGAGATTGCAATATTTTATTTGGGATTTCTGCTTTATTCCTGTGTGCAGTTCCTACACTAGTCACCTGATCCTGTCAGCAAATGTGACATCAATTGGAAACTGGTAAACCAACTGGCAAAGGTCACATTCTGATTAGTTTGGGAGATGGGAACAACAAGTCTGTTCACAACATCATTTGGTTTATTACTACATTAATAAGGACCTGGCAGCTGAGTTCCAGTATAAATTTCTAAACTGAAAGCATAGTAAGTCTTCACATCTACAAGGCTATAAACATCTATGCCATATTTTGAAGGTTTTTGGGTAATATGCTGCATGAAGTTACAGGAACAATGAAATGCTGCAAGATGTTCATCAATAGTCATGTATTCAGATGGGATGTAAATTGCTTGACAATTACCCATAAATCTCTCAAATCAGGATCAGTTAGCGGTCAGATAGCCAGTTTTTTTTCTTTCTTGGTAGGTAGTGTTACCATCAAACCTCAGGCAATTTTGAAGGGCATCAAATCTCCTCAGTATCATTGTTATTCTACAAACCTCAAACCCACACCCATCACGTTTTCCAAAAGCCTTTTACATTCCTGCAATTGTCAGGAAAAGCTCTGCTAAGTACAATAAACCTGTGCTTTCAGTTCAGCTAGTGCTTTCAATTCAGTGCATGCACAAAATTTTCTTATATTTCAGCACTTGTATATTTCACAACATTCTGTAGCATTTCACCTGTTACAAACGTTTTCCAACATTGAATGGCAGTGCTTGCATTCCATCCAATAGGTTTTACCCCTGCCAAGATGCTCACTATATTTTCAGACCTAGTTCTAACATTGAATCCTTCCATTTGGTTGCTTGGCCATTTTGCACCATTTCTACTAATCAAATATGCATTCATATTACTGTTTTCTTCATCATCTGAATCAAGGAGGTCTGCATTCCCTGTGTCTGTATTGGTCAATTCTTGCTCCATTTCATTGTCACAGGACCTTTGGCTCACATGGCCAATGTCAAAGTCATTATCATCTTTATTATTCATGCATGAATGTTCTGGTGATTTACTTTCAACCTCCTTCAAAACATGCAAATCTGGTTTTTCATGTGCCATTTTAATGAATTGGACTGCTACCAGAAAAATTGAAAGAAAACTTTTTCTAAAAAAATAAATCTTGCTGGGGATTTAGCTCAGCAGCATAAGTACCTGCCTTGCAAACTCGCAGTCATGAGTTCAATCCCTAGTACCAAAAATAAATAAATAAATAAATCTTAAATGCACAGAAATTTAGCAATGAGCATTTCATGGGCAAAACTCACCTGTTACTGCTTTTGATCTCCTGTACACACCTTGTTGTCTGCCAAGTGGACAGATATACAGATGGATTTTGCATTCCCCAAATGCAGTTACTGTAAGCCAGGCCCACATTCCACTTATGGTACAATTTATATAACTTCACAGGACCAGTGGCTACTACTCCCAGGTACAGAGGTTCCAGACTTAATTCTCTGCCCCTGTCAATGGCTCCATGCGTCATACAATGTCCTCCAATAAAGAGTGGTATGGGTGTATTTTCCCACTGTGATACACAGGTAAACATATGTGAAACCTGTTAGAGCATTTGTGGGTAAAAATCTCAGTTTGATACTTTTGCACATATGCACACACCTTGCCATTCATCATATCAAGTGGGTAAACACCAATATTGCTTCCTGTATCCGTCAGACCCAGCTACTGAGATATGCAGCCAGTTACTATTATGCTAAAGTAAAGATTTCCAGTAGAAAAATATGACCTGGGTTGTTGTAACCCAGTGTTATGCCTCACGGCATAATGAAATAATAACTGGCAGTGAGAAGCTATTGAGAAGAGTGCTTTGGTGTAGTTTCCTCAAAGGTGCTTAATAAAAATATCTTACAAGTTTTAGTTTTTCTTACTGTCATTCACACATAATTGTTTTAATTGAGCATTTTTATAGGAAAATATAATTAAGCAGAAAGGTGAGTTGTAGGGAATTCCAACATTTTTCATCCTCTTTTACTTGGACATTATTAACTGATGGACTTTGTGTACTTTACAGTCATTCTTCTCTGCTGTTTCATACTAGCATAATTTCACTTCCTACATTCTAAGTCTGCAACTATATTGGGAGGTTACCAGGTTGATAGTGGTGCCATTGATAGTCTTTGAAGTATCCTAAAGATAGGACCCGCAGAGGCAAAGCAGAGCTAGGAAAATTTAGATCTGCTGAGGTAGATTTCTCGTGTTTCCCAGCTCCTTTGGACACCTTTCCTATACACAGGGAATTTCCACATTATGAATTCCCCCTTCCCAAGACTCACACCAGGAAACTCACTTTACTACTCTCTCTTAGAGTGGTAAAACAGACACATGAGCCAAACTCCACCAATCAAACACAAAATAAACATGACTTTAAGCACAAGAAAATGAGAATCAGACATCATATAGAATCCATTTTCTGGCAAGTAGCTATAGCAGCTGCCAGTTTAGGGGGCAGCAATATTGGGGTGTGGGCAGCAAATGCACAATTTGAGATACTTGCAATGAGTAGCAGTAGCAGAGGGATCTTCATGGGACCAGTGGCCACTACTCCAAGTCATATAGCCTTCAAGCCTAACTCTCCGGCCTCTTCCTGCTTAAAAAGGCTAGAGAAAGTTCTACACATAACTGTTACAGTTGGCAAACCTGAAACCCATATGGATGGCAAGCTAGAAACTCGGAAGAAACTGATACTGCAATTTTGAAAAATTTCTCATTTTCTAGAAAAATCTGTTTTTGTTCTGAAGGTCTTTCAATAGATTAGAAGAAAGTCCACCCATGTTTCCAAGGGTAATCTTTAAAGTCAACCAATTGTAGATATTAACCACATCTCCAAAATACTTTCATGGCTATACCTAGATTAGTGCTTTATTAAATAACTGGGCCTTATTGCCTAGCCAAATTTACACATAAAACCAAACATTGCAGCAACCAAAGCAAAACTCCAAGAATGGGTGTTTGAGTATGAACACTAAGACCCTTTGCCCTGCTGAAGTCTTTTTAGTGCAGTTGACAGGTTTCCATCTGCAAAACTTTCAGGCACAGTTGTCCATGTCAAGCAAAGTTCACCTAATCTAAGACTTTGCATTTGAGACAGGAGTCCTCCTGAGAAGCCACCCCAACTACCACCACCACAGTCCTTCTCTGGCCCCAGATGGAAGGATCCCTAAGTTGGAACACAACCACAGCCTCTGCTATAAAAGAGACTGCTTTTTCCAAAACAGTAATTTTATTGCATCTCCCTTGATTTAATCTCCCCTAAGAACCATTATATGCTTTCTATTTCCTTGGACCTGCAATGATTAAACTTTGCTTACAAGCAACAGACACCAACTCTGGCATAAGCAACTTAGCAGCCCTTAGAATAGAAGAATATGCTAAAGTCCTGAGCAGATCAGAAATCCAGGCCTCCCTGGGGATCAAGGAAACAAGAGTTAATGAATAGCCTTTGCACAGCCCAATTGCAGAGATGAATCAGAGTCAAGAATCTCAGTCTCCATGGAATACCACTCAATGAGTTATCAAGGACAAGGTGTGCAATTTCCCAGGACTGGCCCTGTCTCTAGTCCAGAATATGCTCTTGATGAACCATTGAGACTGAAATTAATGAGAGAAGTCAGGAAAGCAAAGCGAGGGGTATTAGAAGAGAAATAAATACTTGGCAAACAAAAATAAGACACAGCCACTCCATGTCCACTTCAGGGACCCAAAGGACCTTCTATATCAAAGCAACAGGGGCAGCAAAGAAGGATTACATTTTCTACATCCACAAGGCCAGGAAAGAATGGTTAAAGCACCCTTTACCCAACTAAGGAGAAACAAAGATTTTCTCAACTGTAAAAGTAACCTGTGTGGTCAGGGGTTATGCAGAGAACAATTAGAATAAGGACATGGAGTTTATAATATTATTTTTATGATAATCACCCAAAGTTAACACAAGAAAATGCAGGAAATCTATTGACAATACCAAAGACATAGAATATTTAGCCAAGGGCCTGAATCCCACAGCAATGTCCCACATGAATCCAGATGAAGACCCAGAACTCACAGCAATGCTTCCCACAAGTCCACCTGGAGGTCCAGAGCCCACAAGAAGGACTCATGCCAGTCTCTTATGGATCCGTGCTGGGAAGGCCCAAAGGTCAGTGGTGGAAACTAGAAAGTCTATGCCAGCAAGGTGAAGGAACTGTGCTGGTAGTTGAGGGTTCTATGCTGGAGCCAAGAGGTCACACTCACAACAAAGACCAGGGCTGTCCTGAAAAGTACCATGGCCATCCTCACAGGCCCCAAGCTCCTCCAACAACAAGCACAGTTGAGTACATGCCAGGAAGCCAGCATGACAAGTTCATCCTGGAGACCAAGTAGCACATATGTCTTCCTCTCCGGAGCCAGGAAGCAATGCTCAATGTGAGGACCAGAGCTCCTAAAGGAGAACCAATGGCTCAAACAACAACTTGTAGGAAAACCCACAACACCTCAACACACTAATGCACTAATGTGATAGCTTCTCCTTCTCCACATCTCTATTTATGCTGGCAACTTTCCTCAGGTGGAACATCTACACTCAGTGCCCTGCTAAATTAATTCAGCTGGTGTTAAGTTGACCACCAGTTTTTAATCCATAATATAGCCCCAGTCCCAAAGATCATCAGCCATATCCCAATTTCCTCCTGTTGTTTCTTGCCCATAGCTTTTCCTAAGGAACGCCATGTTCAAAATGTTAAGCACAAAGTCCTTTTCCAAAGCTGATACCTTCCCCCTCTGTCTTTGCTTCTATCTTTGCTGAATACAAGGGTCTATTTGGGGAAAGAATCTCAGGCTAGGAGTAGAAGTAAAGGAGGCTGACATCCAGATCCCACTGCTTCCACTCTGGTCTTCAGTGAAGTTGGGGCTAATGAAGCAAACTGAGTGAAAAGCAAAGCCATGGTCACCAGCATTTATCCTGTTTCATTGTTTTGTCATTTATTGTCTTTTCTAACCCCACTGGAATGTGAGTTCCACACGGGTAGCAGCCTTACGTATACTGATCACTCACTGCTGTATTCCCAACCCCATCACAATAACTGGCACACAGTAAGCACCTAGGAAAGTAAACTCTTGTGACTGAGTGAGCAGCTGGCATGTAAGGTAAAGGCTATACTCCACCTTTTGTCTTTGATCCTGAGCCAGATAGGCAAGATCAGGTCTAGCATGAAGTCTAAGCCAGAGAGAGAGTAGAGGAAAGAGGGAGGCAGGAAAAGAAGAGGGAGGAAAGAAGGGAGAGCTGGGTCCTCTGAACACAGCAGAGTTGGGTTCCATGCCTGGTCCTGGTCTATGGGGCAGGCATGCCACCTGACACTCTGAAGCCAAATTTCCTTGGTTTTAAAATGGGGATCTCACCACTTCATACTGTTGATGTGAAAATTAAATGAGAATTGAGTGTGCCGAGTTGGTACATCATAGCACTCCCCTCCACAGAAGCCCATTGTCTCTGTTGTCTGCCAGGAAGGAAGGGAGTTGTTTTAACCAGCTGGTGATAACTGAATGCTACATCTCCAGAGCTGAAAAACTGGTTATTTTAGAAGAGCAGCCAGGAAAGGGCAGTGCCTGATTCACAAGAAGAAATGAAGCATTGATGGTGAAACACATGCACAAAGATGGGCCCTAGAGATCCCTGCAGAAAGTCTCATGCTGAGATTGTAGCATGCCTATCTTGTCACTGGGAGAAAGGCCACTTCAGTGTTGTCTTTGCATTCAGGGATGGGACCAAAAGACATACATAGCAAGCAATTTTGAAAAGAGAATTTTATTAGTTTCATGACAGCTACCACAAGTCAAGCCCTGGATGGGGATGGAGCTCTGGCAGCTTCTAACCAATGGCATGGAAAATCCCTGATGTTCTCTCTGCATCCTTAAACCAGAGTTTAAGTGGCAATCCCAAGAACACCCCACTTCCTTACCCTTCAGGGTGGGAACAGATTCAAGTAATGCATTCTTGTTGATAATTAGGATCTTCTGCCCCCTAGCTATCTCCTTGGTCAGGAAAAGGAACTGAATCAGCATCAAGACACTCAGATCAGGACTAAGTTGACCCACCAGCCTCTGTTCCGAATCATCAGTCATGAGCACAACATTGCAAGCCACCAACCAGACAGTCAACATTCTGGAGGACCACCCAGATTCTAGAATACAAAGTAAGAACCCCTTACCCTTTTAGGAGAACTTATCAGGAAATCTATATTCTAGAATGTCTACATTTCAAATCAACCAAAACTCTGATATTTTAGTTTGTTAATCAGTTAACCCCTTTTCTGGAAAGCCCAGGGAGAACCAACCACTCCTACATTCTGAAGGGTTAACAAGGAATTCAGTATTCTAGAGAGACAAAAAACCCCACAATATTCCAGATAAGAGGTAAGGCCCAAAGATCTAAATGTCAACCCTAACACTCACAATGCCAAACCAGAAAACCAAGGCTTGAGATCATCAGTGTTGGTCTCAGCTTTCTGGAATCACCAACACAAAGCTCTGCCCTCCAGAATGTCACTTCACTGCCCCCTCAGAGTTCCGTGGATGGCCGCTCCACAGCAGACCCATCGTCCTGACTGGAGCTGGGCACTCGGAAAGAAACGTAGGGACAGGTCTTGGTGTTGAGGCAGACCAGCTTCTTCAGCGTGGCCGTGTTAACAAGGTTGAATCCCATCTCACCACCAAATGTGCTGGGCTTCCAGTACTCTGGGGAGCAGATGGGATTCCCCAGAAGTCCCTTGAGGGAAAAAGGAGCCCCAATCTCAATCATACTCTCCCCAAAGATGGAGTTCGGTAGGCATTTTTCAAGGAGCAACCCTGGGTAGAACTCTAAGGCATCGATGTCTCCATATAACTCCTCCAACTCAGCTGCCATCTCCTTGTCCCCTACAAACGAAAGAAGCAAGAGTCAGAGCCATATTATCATTAAGGTAAAGCTGGGGAGGGAATCTTCTATGCCTGTCTTTTTTTCTGGGGATAATAGAGATTCCAGAAGAATAATTTGGGCAACTAAGCAAATGTCTTAAAATTTGGCCTCACTGGTGCTGGGGAAATGGTTAGGAGGGAAAATACAAATTGGCCTTTGAGTCTAGGGAAGAAAGATTGCAGGGAACTAAAACTGCCACCAAGCAGCTTGCCCATGTCTCTGGGCACTAAACATCTGGTAATTACAGCAGGAAGGGGGTTGCCTAGATTGCTGTCTTCATAGGTAAATTTCAGGATCTTCTCTTGGTCCAAGCCCCTTTATTATGCTGATGATTAAGGATATAACAGAATGTGTCTAAATTCCTACAGACCTCAGTGATAGTCTCCTTTCTGCCCTGCAGGACCATTTGTCTCAGGATTAAATAAGTGACAAAGGTTACTGTTCCAGGATCAGTTCCAGTTCAAGTTCCAGGGAACTTGTCATTGATCCCAGGCTCTGTCCCAGTTGAGGAAATCCACAAGTTTGCAGATAGTGAAGAAGAGGAGACAGACATGGCGCTTCCCTACCTATTTCCTCAAACCCACCCTCCTTAGAACCCTGTAGAGATGTCATGTCACACTTGCTTCAGGTGCTGATTATCTGTGACAAGTGTTCCCAACTCAGCTGACCAACACCTGGGGATGGGGGGGGGGAAGAGCGTGTGCGTGTGTGTGTGTGTGTGTGTGTGTGTGTGTGTGTGTGTGTGCATGTACGTGCACATTCTTAAGTACTGCATAGGCCTACTGAATAAGAATCTCAGGGACAGGCATTTGAGATTTAGGAGATTTTTTCTGTGTTTAGTTTTTGGGGATTTTATTTCATTTTAATCCAGGAGATTGAAACTAGCACCCTGTGCACGCTAATCACATGCTACACATTCAGTTATCCCTCCCCCCAGCTAGATTAGGTATTCTAATGAGCTTTCACACTATGCAGCTGGTCCATATAAGGGTATTTAAAAACCACTACACAGGCTAAAACTCAAAATCTTTACACAGAACTCAAGATTCCAGAGTCTGGTGCCCATCTTCCCTTACTAACCAGGGCCACCCACAAACCTAAGCCCTTTGCCCCAAGCATTTCTGTTACTATTCCCCTAAATGGACACCTACTTTACCTCCATGCCTGTCTACTTCTTTGTATTTTGTGATACCGGAAACTGAACTTTGAGGCCTGTACTTGCCAGGCAGATGCTACACCACTGAGCCATATCCCTTGCCCCTTCTATAATTATCTGTTATTTAACCAGAAATTGACTAGGTGTTTGTGTGTGTGTGTGTGTGGTGCTGGGGATTGAACCCAGGGCCTTGTGCATGTAACACAAGAATTCTACCACTGAGCCACATCCCAGCATTCCTTTTACACCTTCTATTCTTCAGCTGGAACATTCTTTCCTATTTATCCCTCAAACCTAGCTGAGAAGTTCCTTTCCTCCCTGGGCAGGAGTATCTTCCACACTCACTACTCCTTGTAATTCACACAGTCACAGAGCTGGCCACATGTATTGTCCTATACTGTTTGCTTCAAGTCTATCTCACTTTCCTGCAAGGCCCTCAAGGATAGGGACTCTGTCCAGGAATGGGATGCTCACCTGTGAGCTCCTGGAAAGAGGTGTAGGGCTTCATGCCAAATCTCTTGCGGTACTCATTGAATGGCTGCAGCCGCATCTCTCGAGCCTCCTTGATGACCTCCACTGCCACGTGCAGAACATGGTGGTCTATGTTCCTCCCCCCACCAATCTGCCAAGAAATAAACACAACTGATGATCTGAGAGCCAGGAGAGAGTATGGTAGAGACTTCAAGGTCCTGTAAAGAATGTCAAGTCAGGAGTCTTTCACCTGGACAGAGAGAATGGGGCAGCCCAGAAGCCATGAAGCACATACCTGGTCCTAGGCCTTGCCAAATCATGCTCTCTCCAGGACCCCCAGGGAGTCTCAGCTTCCCCACCACTGAAGTATGTAGTGGGCCAGGGGGAGCTATGTAGTGACTCAAAAGCTACACCACTCCCTAGTCCTGTCAGTCACATCTATAGGTGGTTTAAATCCCCTGGGAGAAAAAGTAAGGCTCAAAGTCCAAGTAACCTGGTAAGATAAAGAAGGCCCCAGGAAACACTACTGATTCATACCAGTGAAGGTGCATTGGTCTAAAGAAAGCTCTGTTCCTCAAGTAGTGGTAATAGTTCAGTGGAAGTGTAATGGGCAGGGACAAACAAAAGCATGGTTAAATAAAATCATACAACTTGGAAAGTTGGAACAAAGCAGGCAGTCTGATACTCTTGATCCCAGATCAAGCACTTACAAGCCATGATGCTGCTGTAAGTTGAACTGTGTTCCCCCTGAGGTCTTAACCTGCAGCACCTGTGAATATGATCTTACTTGGAAACAAGCAGTCCTCTCTTATTGGTGGTTTAGCCTGCACAGTTTCTGCTACCCCCAGTCAACTGTCATCCAAAAGCACTGAATGGAAAATTCCAGAAATAAAAAATTGACGAGTTTTAAACTGTGTAATGTTCTGAGTATTGTGATAAAATCTAGTACAGTTGCACTCTTCCCTTACAAGCATGTGAATCATCTCTTTGTCCAGCATATCTATACCATACAAGCTACCTGCTGTTCAGCCACTTAAGGTGGCAACTGACTTGGCCATTACATCAACTGTCACAGTATCACAGACCTCGTGTGCAAATAGCCCTTCTGTAGTAAAGTAACCCTGCATCATATGCCTGTGTCCTGCATGCTCCCTCTACATAGCTACTGCATCATCACATGTCATCCTAAAGATGCACATAGTAAAATAAGAT
>PVLA01007108.1:93234-111383 GCA_004027455.1 Hydrochoerus hydrochaeris | reverse complement strand
GGCTGGTCTCGAACTTGCAACAATCTTCCTGCCTCAAAGGCCTAAGTCATAAGCACTTCTTCATTGCTATTCTGGGACGGTATGTTCTGTGGCATAAAGATACAGCCTTTTATATCGTGGCTTAACTTTCAGAAGGTCCTCTGGAAGCCATCTCTACTGTTTCTTCCCAGGAAAGCTCCTGAGAAGCACAGACAGAATAAGATTATCTAAGATATTAACTATCTCTGAGGCCGCCCTGTGCATAGCATCATGATTGCACCGCAGAAAGGAGCTTTCTCCACCAGCAGCTACCAGTTGCCTCCCAAAGCCCCTGACCTTAACCAACGGAAAATTCCTCCTCCTGTCCCCACACCCAGGACCCCTGTCTACATCCTGTGATTCCCAGCGCAGCTGACATGAGTCAGTTTCTCCTTCCCGAGGAAGCCGCAGGGCAGGGTGCTGCGGGGCGCAGGCTTCCCAAATCACTTGCTGCTTTGCGTGCACTCTCGGGTGCCCCCCTTCCCATGCTGCACAGCTGGAGCCAGCAGTGGCTGGGCCCTGTGATTAGGGCCCATGAAGTGTTCTCAGGATCCACTTTCCGCTGACCTTGGATTCTTGGGCTCCCATCCCCCCACCCCCAACTCCCAGCTCCTTTGAAGAACAGGATGGGAGATTTTCAGGTGCCCCAGCTTTTTCAAACCGGTAATATTGCCTGCAGGCTGGGGAGCACCTTGGGAATCTTTCCACAAAACTTCTCCGGCTTTGCTAGAGAGGAAGTCAGAATTTGGCATTTCGTTCCTTTCCGTGCTACAGTGCCAAAGAGCCAAGGACCCGGCAAGGTGGTGGGCTGTGTGTGTGAATGGGTCTTTCAGGACTCAGGCTGTCCTGGGGGTCTGGGAGGTGCGCTGCCCACCGGGGGTCAGGGCGCTGCCCAGGTCTCTCGGTGCCCTTCCTCATTCCCAGAGCACAATACTGCCCACCATTGCGTTCCCTTTGCGGAATCCTTCCCTCCTCCGGGAAGGCCTCAGAGGGAAACCCTGAGGGGACACGGGGACTCCCATGTCCACGGAAAAGCACTGAAAGCTCTTCACTGTTCGGAGAAGCTAGCAGCATCCGCCGCTCACAGGTGAGCAGATGCTGCTGGGTCCCAGGCCACCCAGCAGGCACCGCCCCAACAGAGCACAGATGGCAGCTCTGAGCTCATCCTGGCTGGAGACCCAGCCGCAAACTGACCATAATGGGCAGGGGGCCTTGGAATAGGACAAGGTCACCTCAGTTGCTACCCTGCCTTGAACTCAGGAGTCGGAGCCCTGATGACTCTGAAGAGAGCTATGCAACCTGCAAGTGCCCAGCAAGTGCCCTGCCATCTGCCTCCCAAGCTCCCCTCACATTCCTGCTTTGAGGAGGTGGCAGGGCCATGCACAAGTTACGCTGCTTCCTAGAGAGGTGGATGCACTGAGAGTCAGGCTCAGGTTAGATGGGAAGCATCCTGGCAGGGCTTCACCAGGAACCCTGTGGTCCATCTCCATCAAGAGACCGTGTTTCCTGCCCCCCACCCACTCCGAACAGTTCACACGGCCACGCTGGCCCTTGTCCGTCTGCAGCGCTTCATACGGCGTGTGGCCCCTTTGTGAACTGAAAGGCTTCTTTCAGCGCAGAGGACCCCCTTGGTGAGGGGTTGAGAAGGGGGTAGCACACCCTCATGCTGGGCCCCGTCAAGGTCCTGACACGCCCCTACCTGGGTTCCTCGCACGCCACGACAGCTTGTTCCCAGTCACTCGCTCAGTTCTGGTGTAGGTCTTCCAGCCACAGTCTGGTGTGTGGCATCATCTCATGTTACAGCAGGGAAAACAGACTGGGAGATGATGGCTTCCCGTGGTCCCTAAGCCCAGCTCTCGGGGCTTTTGGTGAGTCTTCTTGCCCTACAGATGGACTTGCTCTGACCATCTAACACAAGTCCACAACAGACTCCACTTGCAGGGTGGCCTTGGCTGCATTGCAGGGTGAGGGATTTGGGCCACCTGTTTGTCACCCCTCGGAGTCTGACCTTTGCAGGGGGTTGAGGTGACACCGCCCAGATGTGGTGTCCAGTGAGTGAGCTGTGTTTGGACATTCTGCCCGCCAGCTTTGACAGTCTTTCTGTCGCTCCTCATTCCCAGTAGCCAAGTGGACTTTTCCTCTCGCTCAGGTAGTGTTGGAATTGAGTGTCCTTCCCAAGAACATTTCCTTCCCCTGCCATGGTCTCTGTACTTTCGGCATCAGCCATTGTGCCCCAGGGCTGTGGCATCTGCTAATAAGTGGGTCACTGCTGCCATCACTGAAGTATTTATTCTTACCACGTCCAGGGCAGGAGGAGGCCTAGAGGGCTTTAGGACCTAAGAGGAGGGAAAATTAACCTGAAGTATCAACTCTCGGGGGCAGCAGTGACCTCTTAGGATGTGGGCGAGTACAGGATCGTGTGTTGGACACACGGGTTGTTTGCTCCAGTGTTGGTACCCCCAGGGCACAACCCCAGGAGAAAACGGGGGGCTGCTGCCCTGGATTTATGCAGGGTCAGAACCTGGATGGAAATGAGGCAGGGCAAGGTAGGAAAGGGGGGCCCTCAGGAGGACTTGCCTAACGAGCCATCTGCAGAGGAGTTGGGGTGGGGATGTCCTGCTGGAAACCGAGTACCTGGGATGGGGAGGCCACATGGTACTTACAGGATCTGGGGTGTCTTAGTTTTTTTTTTTTTTTCTCATTGCTGAGACAAAATGCCTGATGCCCAAAATGAAGGAAGGGCAGGTTTATTTAGCTCATAGTTTGTGGAGGTTTCAGTCCATAGTCAGCTGGCTCCAAGGCAGGGTGGCAGGGCAGAGGGCAACAGTTCTTGGTGGCAGAAGACAGCAAGAGGCAGCGGGAGCCAAAGCAGGGAGAGAAAGGCTCCTTTCCTCCCTTACGTCCAATGCAGGCTTTCCACCCTCCAGCAGGGGCGGCACTCGCTCCTTCAAAGTGTGTTGACGCTGGGGACTCACTGCTATGGATGCCATCTTCTTTCTTATCCTTTCCTTCTCCTTCCCAGCATGCCTCTGGAGGCTTCGGGAAGTAGGATTTGTTTTGTTCACCCCTTCCCCCCAGGTATCCATGGTGAGGCTGCCTGTCTCAACCAGTGTCCCCCACAAGGTGCAGAGAATGGAGTAGCTCTGACCCGGGCTGAGCCCAGCCACTTCCCAGGGGGGCAGAGGGCTACAGTGTCTTTAATGTAACCCTTGGCTTCCGGGAGGGGTGGGGGATGCGTGTCCCTGAGGTGAGTTTGTCCCCACGGTGCTGAGCCTGGTGCTTTCATGCCAAAACTGAAGTCTTGAAGAATGAGTTTCTTCCCTACTGCCGGAATGGTCAGTGCCCACTGCTCAGAGTGGCTGGGTCCTAATACTGAGTACCCCTCCAGCAGTGACCCCAGGCAGACTGAAATGACAGAGTGGGAAGGATTAGCTTGTCTCTCTCTTTTTCAAGGAAATCAATAACACAGGGACAGGTTTGTGTTTTTTTTTTCTTTTCTTTTCCCAGGGAGCCGTCTGTCCATCTCCCAGGGAGCAGTGTCTAGTTTGCTCTCCCTCCCTCCACTGCCTGGCCTGTGCTAAATGAAATTCAGGCTACCTGTCACTCCCCTGCCACTGGCTCATCTTGCTGGGACAAGCAAGGTTGCTTCCCAGTGACCCCACAAGCCCCTGCCACACCACTGTCTGTCTGTCTCTCTCGCACACACTGTCACAGTGCAGCCTCCAGTACCTGCCCAACTGCCACCCAGCAGCTCCCTAGACCCTCCCCCTCACCTCTCCGAGGACTCCTGAGTGACACTCCCCTTGCCAGGCTGTGACTGCCTCACTTCCCCTCCCCGCTGTCCTTTGGGTGTCTGGCTCAAGCCTCCTCCTCCCGCTCAGTG
Source organism: Hydrochoerus hydrochaeris (assembly GCA_004027455.1). Classification (NCBI taxonomy): domain Eukaryota; kingdom Metazoa; phylum Chordata; class Mammalia; order Rodentia; family Hydrochaeridae; genus Hydrochoerus; species Hydrochoerus hydrochaeris. The sequence goes on along the minus strand of PVLA01007108.1, from coordinate 107,482 downwards.
AGAGAACCATTGTTTTTATTTTTAATGGCACTCTCAGGGACATGGGTCCTGTCAGCTGGCATTAAGCCCACCATCCATCACACCCCACGTCCTGCCTCTGCCATTGCCCAGTACCTGACACGCCACATTAGAGGACAGTGCTCAGTCCCGGTGCCCGCCGGAAGCCGAGGTGTCCACAGTCTCAGTAAAGAGGTCAGTTCTGGGACGCGGGATCAAAGGCAGTGGGGCCGTGGTATTTTCTGGGCTGTCCTCACCGTGCCCGAACCCAGCCTCGGAAGCTGCTTGTCGGCACTGGTCAGGGTCCCTCAGCATGAAGAGGACTTACTGCCAGGCCAGGTGATCTGCTCACACCTCATGCGCTTTCCTGGCATGGTATCTCACCAGTCCTGTTAAGTTGTCCCCCGTGTCCTGACCCCATCCCCTGTGGCTGGGAAATGCCACCTACCCAGAGCAAGCCAGTGCAGTCTTGGGGAAGCACGGCGAGACTTCCCTGCACGCTCACCCTCTTCCCCGCTGCGGTCCCCCAGCTCACCCAGGGAAGCAGGTGCAGACGGGAATGGTGATCTTGTGTGTCCTAACCTTAACCAGCCCAGGCACACACAGCGCACTCATCCTTACAAAAGCCCATCATGCGAAAATCCGAACATGTGACACAAACGCCGGGGGTAATCGTTGCTCCAAAACACAACTTCCCAGGAGGACTCGCTGTCAGGGCTCCCTCAAGTACTTCACTTCCCTGCAGCCTTTAAAATGGTATTCTGAGAAAACTCAGCATTTATAAGTGGAACTGTGGGAGCTCACCCCTTGCGTGCCATGTATTTGTGTGCCCAGGTACAGAAGAGCAAAGCCCAGTTCAGGCAGATGCTGGGTGGGGGTGGGCATGGTAAGCAGCCCACCTGACCGCAGTAACCAGGGGCACCCTCACCCCGCCCTGCACGTGTGTCCCTGAACTGCAGCGGCTTCGTGGAGCTGTCGCATCTATCCATGGCCTGCACTCACACGCAGGGCCGGTTTGGTTGGGAAGTTTCCAAATAGGTCTCCATGGGGAGCGCTCATCCCTGCTGGGGACCTTCCACACCATGTTCTTCCTGGACCATTTTTATACACACTTCACACTGATCCCTGTCAGACTCTGGGCTTGACGCATGCGGTCTCCTTGTTTGGGGGCGGCCCAATGGGGGATTAAAACCCTGACTGCCTTGCTCCCCACGCCACCAGGTTGACCGCTGCCTCTGCTTCGTGTCTGTGTGTACATGTACAAGTATACAGTGTGGTTCCGGTCATTCGCCTCCAGAAACTGGGCCAAACCGACAGGTCCCCAAAACTCAGTAGCCCAGGCCACTCCATACCCTGCATCCCCCTCTGCTTCCATAGCTCCTATTGCTGGGCAAAGAGCTAGCAAGGTTTTTATATTCTTTAAGGAAATGCCCTGGTCCTTTATTTCAGAGCTCTCTTTCACTGCTTTTTTTTGGTTTATTTTTAAAAATTCGGCTAACTCTGTATTCCATGGAGCCCAGCACCTTTCCCATAGTCCCAAGCATTTTGTGCTAAGTAGGATGCAAACTGTAAGCCCAACTCTCTTCTTCCTCCTGCTCTGCTCACTCTGTCTGTCCCACAGATCAGCCCATGGTCCTTGGTGGCCCTTGGTGGCCCTGCTGGGTTTGGGGAGCCTGACTCTACCCTGAACAAGCTCTCTCTCTGCTACAGGGTGACTCTTGTAAGCATAACCTGGTGTCTCTCTAAATAGCGCCTCAGGGCCCTGACAGTCATGTTTAATTAAATAGAGCACTCACTCTAAAGTAATAACCCAGCTCTTCTGCGTAGACAGTGTCACAGCCAGTGACTAGTCCTGCACACTGGCTGGAAAGCCACATCTGTGTGCAGAGAAGACCGAGCTGTGCACACGTCTGTAGTACCCCACCCCCAGCCCTGAGAAAGCAGGAACCCCAGAGCCCAAGAGGGTGCTCAGACAGCAGAAAGAGGCATGGGACACGGGTATGAAGGGCGTGAGGCAGAGCTAAACAATTATGGTGCATAATAATAATGCCATGTGATTAATTAGCGTGAGCTCAGGAGTCTTGTGGATTAGCTGAGAGGAGACCGAGGTGCATCTTAATAAAACCTCCAGGTGCGGAGGGAGGTATTGCTGTGCGATTGCTGTGTGAGAACAGGAATCCAGAAGGACAAGGGACAAGCTGCCGAGGGCAGGTTTAGCTTAGCCATGGCAAGAACTTCCTTAGCCACAGATTGAGACGGTCCCCAGCAACCTCGATGGGACAAGCAGGCAGGGTCCAGGGTTGGGCACCACGTGTCCCCCTGGTCTGTAATGGCCACAGTTCTGCCCTCTTCCCCCTGCTGCTGCAAGGTCACTGACCTCCACTTGAGGGATAGGTAAAGTGTCTCAGGGGACACTTCTGAACTGCTCCCCTAGGTCAGGAGCAAGAACCTCAGCAGTGCTGCTCAGTCTGGTGCCTTAAGGCCTTTGTTTGTTGTTGTTGTTGTTGTTTATTTATATTTGCTTGTTGGGACAGGGTCTCACTGTGTAGTTCAGGCTGGTCTTGAATTACTGTGTAGTCCGTGCTGATGTCGGATGTCAAATTCATGGCAATCCTCCTGCCTCAGCCTCACCTAGTGCTGGGATTACAAGCTTGCACGACAGCCCTGGCTCTTAAGGCCTTTGCTAAGCACGTAGATTCCTGGGTTCTGTTCCAGGCCTGCTGAGGCAGAATCTAAGGCCAAGAGGCCCAGAAGCTGTTTCACAGTGGTAATAGGCTTGCCAGTGTCCAGTCTGCCAGAGAGAGGCCACTGTGGTCTTCCTTACAGAACCACTTCCCAAAGCAGTACTGTGGAGAATCCGTCAGGGACTTCCAGGGAAAAGGAGGTGATCAGGCCACCAGGGGTCTCCCACCTGTTGCCATTGGTGACATCCTGGAATCAACACCTAAGATGCTTCTGGGCAGACAGGAAACAGCAGAAGCCATCCCTGCACAGGTTTTTTCAATCTCTGTCCTCGGAAGAAAAGGGGCACTGCAGTATCCACCTGCCAGTGGCCGCTCTGTCACCTGAAGCCCACAGGTACCCACCGTGTCCCTACCAGATGGTGCTCTCAGCTTCCCCTTAGCTTCCCATGAGTCCAGTTTGTGGGCCCTGGACCCCACAGGGGGCCAGCTCCCCATGGAGGGCATCTCATGCCGACCACCATAGAGGGAGGGGGCTTGGGGCTGTTAGTGTGATTTGTTATACCCAGTTCGACAGCTCATTTGTCAGCCAGCTTGATGTTGCATCTCCCCTCCTTCCCCGCCTCCAAGGTTACTCAGTTCCCCATCTATTTTGAGGTCAGACGTCAGCAGGGAAGAGGTGGAGCCAGCTTGGCCTGTACACTGCTCTGCAGGGCTCCTGCGCTCTGGGCTCCTGGCTGCCTCCCGCCCCCTTCCCACTCCAGCATGGAGCAGTTTCACCTGCATGGCTCTTCCTGCTCAAGGAGCGTGGAATGAGGAAGGGAGGAAGCCAACAGCCTCTCGAGTGATCACCTGGGGCCTCTCGGCATAGCACTAGCGCCAGGCAGGTGAGGCAGCAGAGCCCTGCCGTTCCAAGGCAGAGGACCAAAAGCCAGGCTCCAAGTCCAGGAGCAGTGGGGTTCCAGCTGTCAGGGACCTGTGAGTAGCCCGAGGGCACCTGTGTGTCCTACCATCCCCGTACCTAAAGAGGTCCATCCCTGACAATTGGGGGGTTGGGCTCTGGTGCCTTTTTCCTAGGGAGCCACAGAACTAGATTAATGGTTCACAGGGTCCCTATCCTTCTGTCACTCACAGAACGATCCACCTGTCCCTCTGGAGGCTCCTTGTTCTTTGGACCTGTAAGGACCCACGATGCCCTCCCGCCCAGCCCCTGCCGTGGTTCCCCAGCCCACCGAGGGCCCAAGCAGACATGGCCCACTTCTCCCAGTGGGCGGGGTTACAGAGCCGATCCTCTTACCCTCCTTGCTGTACGGTGTGAATGAACAAGGGTAAGAGCTGCTTCTGCAGAAAGACTCCGGTAGCTAAAAAGCGTTAGCCCGAGCCTGTGATGCCAGAGAAGTTTAGTCTTTGCACCTGTACCAGGGCCCAGGCTTGCCAGAAAGAGCGGGGCTATTTTCCTTCTGGAGCCCATACCAGGCACTGTGCATCCACTGAGCTACCTTTCGGCAGGCTCCTGGGAGTGCCTAGGACGGCACTTCCACACCTCTGACCTGCAGGACTTTGTGCTCCCCTTTCCTCCTCTTCCCTCACAGGCACGTGATTACAATCCGTTGTCTTGTTCTGCTGGGAATTAAATCCAGGCCTCACCTGCTAAGCAAGTGCTCTACTGCCGGGCTACGCCCCCAGCCCCACGGTCACAGAAAGTAGTTTTGTGCCTGGAGAGTATGTTTCCAGCACAGCCACCTTGCAGCAGGGACATCACCCTAGGTCACAAAGATGGTCTCTTCCTGTCATTCCAGTTGTCCAAGCCTGGCTTGAGGTAAATCTGACTGCCATCACCCTGCTTGAAGCTCCTCAGAAGCATCGCTCTATGAGGTAGAGTCTGAACTTGTCGTGTGGCATGGTCTGCCCCCGGCTTCTCCTCTGCCACTGTCCACCTTCACTGCCTGGGGTATGTCACTTTCACAGCTCCTGGCCCTAGTGTGCCTTGGCCTCCCTTCGGTCCCACAAGCCCCTTGGTTTGCACTGGATTCAGGGGTCCCCTCCTCTGAGACACCAGGCTTGGTCCTCTCCCATCCCCTGCCATATGTTACTTTTCAGTCACTTGGCCTCAGCAGGGTCTCCTTGCTGGAGGGTCTGTATCTCTTTCACCTTGTATCTGGAGCCCACAGTGTTGTTCCGTTAAATGTTTTCACAGTGAGACTTTCAGCTGGGCTGGACATCCGTGCAGACCCCTCCCTTGTGCCTTGGGCCTCCTGGCTGTTGCTGACCACTGCCCGAGCAAAACCAGCTCCACGCATATCCCCTGCACACCCCCACTCCCCCTGTGACCCCGGTCCAAGCCTTCCTAGCCGAAGACCATGCTGCTCTGTCTTCCCACCTGAACTTGTGGGTACTGGATTCCATCTCTGTTCATCACACAAAGAGCTGGACCTCTTGTATAACCCCTGATGGCTTCTAATCATTCAGTGAATGACTGTGTGGGTTATCCACAATATTTATCTTTTCCCCCCAAACCACAAGAGTTGCAGCTCTGGCATCGAATACTTGGAACCCTGCCCACCATCAGGCACCATCTGGCTTTTCAGCTGAGAAAGAGACCTCACAGGCTGGTGTGTCCTCCAGTGACAGAGCAAGAAAAACGGTGGTCATGTCAGCCTAGGGCCATCAGACCAGACCAGCCCTGCCCTCCTAGCGCAAGAGAGTCAGTTCCAAAGGGGCCAAGGGGGAGAACCGTGGGAGACGCAGCCCTTTCTCTGGGATGTGATCATGGGACATAGTTAAGTATCCTAAAGAGGATAGTTTGGATATATATAAGAGGAGGCTTTGGATATAGATGACCTGAGCCCTAATTCCCATGATATCTAAGTGGCCATGAGACTTTGGACAAAGTATTTTATCCCTCTCAACCTCAGTTTTCTCAAGCGGAGACGAGTCGCTTCACAGGATGTCAGGATTAAGGAGAGGTCTCACCTGTCCCTGCACTGTGCCGATTCCCTGGGCACTTCCTTCCTGCGCCTCTGGAGTGAGGGACATTGGCCTTGTGGGGAGTCTCGGGGAGCCTAGAGAGTTTGGGAGAGGCACTGGGTAGAGAAGAATGGGCAGAGCTCTCCCTCCCTGCCCACAGCACGAGCTCAGAGTGTAGCCCCAAACCATCTCTCAGCTGGAGGTTTGGGGATGGGTTACCAGGTGTGGGACGTGCCCTGATTCCAAAGGCTGTGGCCAGAGGAGATGGTGAGTGGTGGTGAAGTCAGCTGCCCTGGGGCAGTGGTTTGTCACCTGAGCAGCTACAGGCTTCTACTGCAGGGAGCATGGCACGGAGGTCCTAGGCAGATCATCCCTCGGGGTGCACTGACCCTGGACCCCTCCCACTCCCTTCTCTCCCACTCGGCTTGATGGAGAGGTTTGGGGGGAGTTTCCCCTCTTTTTCCATTCCTTTTCCCCATGGAGGGCTGAGGGGAGCAGATGCTCTTGTTTTACCTCTCAGAGCGCCCTTGAAGACAGGTCACGAACCCCAGATCCTTAACTAGGAAGTCTATACCTCATCTCAGAGACACAAGGGAGTATTCCAAGAAGGTTCAGAAAAGGAAGTTCCGTGGGTTCATTTTTTCTTTCTTTCTTTTTTTCTTAAACACACTCTCAGTTGCCTTGAAAAAGGAGGAACAGAATGTTTAAGGAGGGGACCTGAGCGTCTTTTCAAGTATCAAACATTCAGAGGTGGCTTTCCAGTCACCGTGCTCAGGAGTAATAAGAGCAGACTCAAGAGCTGCCTTCCAAGGCCCTCCTTCCCACTGTCCAAGGGGCGGTGGCATGGTGCAGTGTGTCAGGAGTCTGTGGCCCTAGACTTCTCCCCAGCCCTCCCGCTCTCTTCTCGGAGCTGACAAGGAGGAATCCAGGGAGCTCTTGTCTTGCACATTCCCCTGCCCGCCAGCCCCAGACCACACCGTCTGTTCCCAGCCACAAGACTGGATTTGCATCCTAGGGGTGGTATTCGGGGCTTGCCAGTAGCTGGTGCCCTGGCCCCCCCATAATCAGGTCTCCAGTGTCAACATCTAAAAGAGCAGCCGCCCTCCCCTTGGTTTGCCCCCTGGCTCCCCAGCGTCAGAGAGGAATTTTCACTAGCACCTGAGCAGAGGAAGCCACGGCATCCCCACCTGGCCAAGTCTGCACGAGTACCAAGTGCCCGCGTGTCCACATCCGTTATCCGCGTGGAGGCACAGGTCCCCTCCTGGCTGTGGGACTCCTGCTTCCTCCATTGGGTACCTAGGCAGAGGCTTTAGAACTTCCTGCTGGAATCTGTACCCGTCAGCCCATCTTCGCCTCTGCCGGGCCTCAGCGTCCGAGTATAGACTCGCCCTTGGTAAAGGCTACAGAGGTGTTGTCTCTCCATGCGCCGTTCAGAGAGAGACTAAAAGGTCCAGCAGCAGATGTGTTTTTTTCCTCAAGAAAGTAGCGCAATAAGAGCACGATTTCTGGCCTTCAAATGCTCAAGAAGCGCATCCCTCTCTAAAATAGCCTGTGTGTCAAGTGTCGGGTTGTATCTTCAGTCGTCGTCTGAATCTTTCAGTCTTTCGCTCCGTTCATCACACATCTCCCTGGTACCTTCTAAGTGTGGAGTTTAGGAGGACAGGACGGAGCCAGGGACACTGAGACCCAGCAACCCCCTTCGGGCAGCACACTCTGGCAGGTGTTGGGCAGACACCGGTCACTGCGGGGGAGGGAGTGGGTGTAGTGACAGAAGGACCCCAGCCTCCGTCTGTCCCCATTACTCCGTCTGTACCGGGTAAGTGCAGTTTTGACAGTCGGCAGGGGAAAGCGTGGCAGTGTCTCCATTACAGTCCAGTTGGTGTCTGTAGCCTGACAGTTTGTCCCGGCGCAAGTTCCCTGTTTCACAACTAGGCTTCTCCAGTTCTCGGGGTGGACCTGTCCCTGGTCCAGGCTTGGGGAGGGTCACTGCTCCTCTCTGTCCAGGGGAGCGGGGGTCTGAATGCTCTTTACGTGGTTTTCTGTGAACACATAATCCTCCTGCAGAGCTCAGACACTCTCTGTGGCTGGATGCCTTTTGTCCTGCCGTTTGGCGTAAATAAGGTTCATTCCCGTGATGGTGGCTCTCTGGAATTGGTACATACCTTGGGCACAGTATCTGACCCAGCTGCTTTTGCTTTCTCTGGCAGTCATTTTCTATGCTATTTAGTCAGGACCTTGAACTCTGCTAAAAAAATGTTTGGACCCTTGTTGAACTTGGGTAGAGGTAGTGGATATCAAATAAGAAAAGTATCATGGCTCGGCCTAGCTAGACACCTGCAGTCCCAACTACTTGGGAGGCTGAGGTAGAAAGAGCACTTGAGCCTAGGAGTTTGACGCCAGTCTGACCAATGTAACAAGATCATGTCTCCAAAAAGGGGGGTGGCAGAGTGGTATTCATTTAACATTCTTTGCATAAAGGTCTTGCCTGGCTTCAGTGGTGAGGGATTCCCAGATAGACGGGCTGGAATGTGGTTACCTGGTGTGTGCTGATACTTCCTGGGGTCAGGCAGCCAAGGCTAGCATCTGTTGAATATCATCGTGTGCACGTAATCTCAGTAAGGTCAGTAACTCAGCAGGGATCACAGTCAGCAGGGGCGTCAGGATGCAACCCCCACCCTGACCCCGTGACCCGGCACTGCAGTCCTTCAATCCCAGGCTGCCTCGAGCTCAGTTCGCCGCCGAGGACAATGGAAGCCCCACAAGCTGCAGTCCGAGTTAGGAAAATTAAAACTCCCAAACCGGTGTGTTCGCAGTCGCTTGAGAAATAAAAATAGAACCTTTGAACATTTCTTCACTGTACGTCAAGGACACAGTGCAAGTTCAGCTTCCATTTAGTGATGGGTTCGCGCTGAGTTGCTGTTAACCCCAATTAGCTCTTAACCCTGAGCGCCCAGTAAAACGCCCCGTAGGCTGGGCTTCCTCCCCTTGCCCTGTGGAATACCCTCTGGGGTCACTCCAGGGAGCTCAGCTGTGTGGATTGCATGTGGCCATCGGCCACCTGAACCTGCTCCCCTGGACCTCTTGGGCACCAAGCTGAAGTATTTCGTCATCAGCACCCCCAGGTCCCCATATCTAGAGTAGCCCCCACTCAACCTTCCAAGACTCTTGCCTTAGGACAGGTGCCTTTGTTGCCTCTACCAAATTAAAGAGAAATCCAAGCCCCCTCCCCAGCCCTGGAGCAAGAAGGTTCTGGCTGGGGCTGCTGGCCTGTGGTTTTAAGACACCGGAGGCCAGGAAAAATCTGCTGATACCCGAATTCTCGGTTTCACTATTCTGTGGGCACCAAAAACAAAACTCCTCTCACTTTTAAACTCGCTTTTGGAGAACTGTCCACTAAGCAAGGAAGCAGCCCAGCGCCCAGTTACCTGTTCAGAGTGGCCCTGAGCCACCGCCCAGCCTCGGAGACAAGGATACTGTGTGAACACAACTTAGCACGTCTTCCCCCACCTGGCACTCCTGTCTATGCCCTTGGAGGCAGGACTGGGAGGGACCAAGGGGCCCTCCCCCTGGCTGGATCCACAAGGTGTTGGCTGTCCTGCCTCCCTGTCAGGTGCTTACCACCGTCACTCCCGTTGCGAAGGAGACGTGTGTCCCACCACCGTTCCAGGGGTTTGCTTGGATCTGTGGTTGCTCTGAGGGGTCTGGGGGTGTTCGTTCTGCATTGTGGCCAGCCCTTCTGCCCTGTGGTACATTCTCTCCTTCCTGTCTTCCCTCTCATCCAAGAACCAGAGGCCCCCTCTTCTTTTTTGAGAAGAATGAGAAAGAACTGTGGGTTGAACTTCACTAGAGTTTAAGTTTGAATTAGAAGCTGCAGCCCCACCCCCACCCCCCGCCCAGCAGTAGGAGAGATGATGGAACATAGGCCTTGGGGTTTTCCTTTCATTTCGTAGAAGAAGAAATAGTGACTGTAAATCCAAAGAGTATGTGTGCACAGAACTTAGGCTGTTCCTTCAGGTTTCTTTTCAGATGTCACTTCTTTGGGGGCCAAGCGGGTTCATAGCATGGTCCCGGTCCACGAGGAATTCCTTCCTTTACGGGCGTCCTGGGTAATGCAATCCAAGTGCCCACGTGGGCTCCTCTAGCTCCTCTCCCCCTCACACCTAGTGACTGTGACACTTCCTGAGGGGTAAACTGAGAGCAGTGCTGTTTTCATGTGATTTGCTTTTGCTAAATCCAAGCATGTTGGGGTGTGTGTGTGTGTGTGTGTGTGTGTGTGTGTGTGTGTGTGTGTGTTGTCGGGGACAGAACCAAGGCCCTCGTGCAGTGCTGGTGAACCTTTAGAGCTTTCACTGATGCAAACATCCCACCGCAGCCCGCATGCCACGGGTTCACTACCACTGACCTAGTGCAAGCGCTGTACTGCTGAACTGTACCCTCAGCCCGCTCAGCTGTTTTGGGAAGCATTTTCCAGTGACAGAGTGAACCATTTTCAGCCAGAGCAAGAGCACTTTTGTGTGGCTACATGTTGTTTGCTCTGCCAGCTCAAGCAGTGACCAGAAGGAAGATGGTAAGGAGTGCAGAGCGAATCTACAAGATCAGAGTTGTCCCTTCCCCTCCCACGGGATGATACTTGTCCCCCAGGAACGGCCCCCACCAAACTTAACATTTTCTGCACATACTTGTCGATGTGTGAGTCTCTGTGCATTAACCCCTCCTGGGTGCTGGAACGCAAGGGGGTACAGTCCTTGCCCTGAGAGTACCTGCACTGTTCTGGTTTCTTTGAACACGGTCAACCCATGCAAAAGGAGCGGCTCCCTGTTCCCCACAAGAGCGAAGTCCTGTGGTACTGACTGTCCACTTGGTGTTTCAGTCAAGGTCCCCCAGGGAGGACTAAAATAACTACAGAGGCGCTGGCACTTGAGCTGGCTGTGGAAGGTAGGAGCTAAGGATAGTAGAGAGAGATTCTCTGCCAGGAGGAGGAGTCAGGAGGGTAAAGGCCTGAGAGTGGGAATTAGCCTGACACTGGGACAGAAGGTGTCCCAGTGTCAGGCTACCTAACGGGACAGATGCATTGCGCAGGGCTTGCACTGAAAAGAGGGCGGGGGTCAGGACCGGTCTGTTCTTCTGCTGCTTTTTTGCTCTGACACTGGACTTCTCTAGTACCTCTGCCTTCATCATTAAGCAGGTGGCAGCATCACCTGCCATGGTCACTGTGTATATGGGCATGGAACCAAATGAATCTGCGTGCGAGGGTTTTGTGGATATAAAAGGGCCTGTGGCCTTGGCGTGGTGATGTTATCACAGGACAACTTTGCTAGGACAGGGCAGTGAAAAATGCCAACAGCTTGGGGGATGGCAGGGTCGAGAGATGGAAACCAGGCAGGTGGTGGCACCCAGCGACTTTGCCTCTTAAACCGGGGTGTTTTAATTCAGTTTAATTGGCACCAAATTTAAATTTTCATTTTGTTTTTTCTGGCCAGCTATATTTACGGAGAAATTTGGGGTCGGGGGTTAGGTGTTAGCTGCTTTATTTTCTGTTCTCATGTCGACACTTGCTTATGGTTCCCAGTTGGGACAACTAAACAAAGGACACCACCTGTCACTGATGCCGGGCACATTTTGTGACAGGCAGAGCTGAGTTAAGCAGACATCTCCCTTCTTTGACTGTCTTGGCTCTCATTCGCAGGCCTGAGTCAGGAGTTCTAGATCTGGAAATCTGCTGTCCGAAGGAGCACAGCATTTCTTTCTCCCATTCCAGAATTGAGCAGCTGAGCAAAACAGAGGCTGGGGTCAATGGCTGAGTCTCCAGTACCCAGATGCCACCCGCTTGAGCCGGCTTGAGCCTCGGTACTTCTGGGTCCCAGCCAAACCAATGCTATCCAGGGAACCAGTGTGCTCAGTCCACTCCGGTCCCTTTCAGCCCCTCGTGCTGAATACTGGGTGTCCCCCCCTGTCTCCAGGGAGCAGAAGATTGAGTTGCAGATCCAGAGCTGTCTGGCATCTTCTGTGTCCGTGGGTCTCAGTGCTGGCAGAAGCTGGAGAAATGTAGCTCCTTCCGGCTCCATCCTCAGTGCAGGGAGAGGGGAGGGGGTGCCACTGTTGGGATCCTGGCCCTGCTAGCTGCGGGACTTCTGGCCTTGGATCAAGTAAATTCTGGGGTTGGTTGGTTGGTTTTTGAGATAAGGTCTCACTGTGTAGTCCAGGCTGGCCTTGACCTCACTAGCCCAGGCTGGCCTTGAACTTACAGCAATCTTCTCACATCAGCCTCCCAAGTGCTGAGATTATAGGCATGCACCACCATGCCTGGCTAAATTCTGGGATTTGAAGCCACTGGGTTTGTGGTAACTTGTTATAGCACCACAGAAACCTAACACAGAGAGTAAGGTAGGAATCAGAGATGGCTGGAGCTCGAAGCCTGAGCAGCTGGAGAGGACGGGGCCTTTGCTCTGCATGGGGAACCCCGGAGGGCAGCCAGCTCTGCAAGCTGGACATGCTGTGGCAGAGCACTGGGAACAGGAGCTGCCTGGGGCCTTTGGTGGACAGCTAAACTCACCAGCCCAGAAAGAGAGAGGCTTCAATGGGCCCCATTTCCATTTCCCAGGTCTGTCCCAGACTTGACTTCCAGAGTCTTGTTTGAAGATGTCAAATCAAAGAGTCAGCTGACTGCAGTGACCGGCGTCCCTGCCTCCTGTAATGAGCTGGGTGACAAGAGTCCTTGAAGAGAGACTGAATTTGAACTGATCCATGGCTTTTGGATGTTGGAAAACCATTCCAAAGCCAGCTAATTTATAATGTCATAGTAGCTAGACTGGAAGGCCCAAGAGGATAGGCTGCTTCTTGGCTTTTTATTTCCTCTTTTTTAAGAAGGAGAAAGGAAACACAAAGTGCCACGTCCGGCTGATGAGCACACAGAGGTGGACCTGCCCCTGCCAGACCAGCAGGAGCCTGGGGCTCGTCCTTCAGCCCGAGCTCCTTGCTTCCCAGAGACCTCAGCAGCCACCACCGCAGCTGCTGTCCTTTGTCCTCTGCTCCTGCAGTTGCCAAGTTCTGGCTCTCGCTAATTTGTAGAGGACACCTGTTCCTTAATTTACCCCAGCCCCGGGTCCGCATCTTCTGTCCGCAGGCCGGGACTCCGTGGGCCCTGAGGGGCTGGCGCAGCCAAGCTGTGCTCCTCGGTATGGAAAGGAAACATCTCAGCCACCGCCTAACTGTGGGTGTCACCGCTGCTGGTCAAACCTTCCAAAGAGCCCTTTGGCACCTTCTGTCCCCAGGACTGGGTCTGAGAACACCAAACGAGGATGTACCCTCATTCAGACTCCAGGTGCCAGTTCCTTGACTCTTGAAGGAGTGTATCCCTGGCCTCTTACTCAGGAATGCCCTCAGCAACCAGGATTCCCGCTCTTGGGCTTCTACACAGTGGGGTCTGCTTGTCCTGATATTTTGACAGGCATTCACTGAGGAGAAGGAGGAGGAAGATAGACCAGGCCTCTAATTAGCACCCCTGTACTTCATGTCTGCAGAAGCAGGATTCTCTGTTGACCTTGGGAACAGTTCTGCTACTCCTGCTTGCTTGCTTGCTTGCTTGCTTTCATCTTTCTTGAGGCAGAGTTTAACTATGTGGTTCAGGCTAACCTTGAACTCACTTTATAGCCCAGGCTGGCCTTGAACTCACTGCGATCCTCCCACCTCAGCCTGCCTCAGCCTCCCTCAGCCTCCAGAGTACTGAGATTACAGGCATGGGCCACCACTCCTGGCTTCCAGCCCCCTTCTGTGTCATGGGATCCTCCAGAGGCCAGTCATTACTAGATTTCTCAGATGAAACCCGACCCCGGCATAAACCATCTGGCGAGAGTTCTGCCCCGCAAAGCTAGAGTTTTCAGATGGCTCACAGGTCAGAGGTGAACCAGCCACACCCCTGGGCACAAGACGAATCCAGTTCCCAGGGGGCCACGGTTGTCTGGAAATATTTGTGGCGAGTGACTTTGTATTTATCCTTCTACCTGACATCGCCTTCTCCATCCTTCAAAAGAGAAATTCATCAGTGGAAAGTTTCCCTGAAGTGGTAATTTTCCTAAATGACTTACTGATGGTGCTGCATACAGACTGGTTCGGCCAGAGGTGGTGGCTGCGTGTGTGTGTGTGTGTGTGTGTGTGTGTGTGTGTGTGTGTGTGTGTGTGTGTCAGCGTGTCAGCTACCACATCCCAACTCTGCTCTCTTGGCCTGCAAGACCATAGAGGGGCTGGCCTTGCTTTAGCCAGAAGAGCCCCCTTGCTCTGACTTTTCCTGTCACCCCAGCCTAAGGGAAAAGCTTCTCCCTCCTCTACTGAATGGGGGGAGGAGGGGCTGGTTCAGAGGACCCCGGCAGAAAGCTCTTTCCAGAAATCTCCCAGCCCTGGTGGCTGCCAGGATGCCTTCACCCGCCCCCAGCTAATTAGAACCTTATCCTTAAGCGGCACTTGATTCCTCCTGTCTTTCATCTCGCAGTGATAATGGACTTGGATAAGAGGTCACAGCCTCTTCCGCCTCCTGCTCTCCTCGCAGTGGGGACAGGGCGGGCTCACCCCCTCCTGCGGAGCTCCTGCCCCCCCCCCCCCCCCCCCCC